>JAPFUF010001218.1:0-15044 GCA_030780645.1 Aschersonia sp. MBC 508 | reverse complement strand
GACCAGGCCAGTATTGACTTTTTGTCCGGAAAGCATTCAATTTCCAAAGATGAGCCAAATTTCCCACTTGGACTGCAGGAGAGTGCGGGAAAGCGACATCACCTTCAACTCGCACATGTCCGGTTTCGTCTATAATGTCACTGTCAAGGGGCGAACACTGATCAAGAAAGAAATACCTGGTCCCGAGACGATAGATGAGTTCCTGTACGAAGTCAATGCTCTAGCCACTCTGCACTCGTCCAATAGTGTTGTCCGGCTGTACGGAGTGGTGGTGGATGATTACGGCGATGAGGTCAAGGGCCTCCTCATTGAATACGCTGAGCAAGGCGCCTTGAACGACATCCTGTACGACAATTGCAGGGAGCAGAACGATGGAATTCTATGGTCAAAAAGACAGAAGTGGGCCTTGCAAATTGTGCAGGGCCTTGCCGACATTCATGAGTCTGGCTTCGTCCAAGGTGACTTTACCATGTCCAACATTGTCGTTACGGCCAAGGGGAATGCCAAGATCATCGATATTAACAGACGAGGATGCCCGTTGGGATGGGAGCCTCCAGAGGCGACAGCTTTAATCAAGACACATCATCGAATGACGCTCTACATTGGGGTCAAGTCCGACTTATATCAGCTTGGTATGGTGCTGTGGGGTCTGGCCATGCTGGACGATGAACCCGAATCTCATGGACGCCCACTCGTGCTGGGCCCCGAGGTTCAGGTTCCTGACTGGTATCGTCAAGTCACCGAAATCTGCCTTAGCACAGATCCTCGGATGCGCCTACAAGCCTCGACGCTTCTGCACATGTTTCCACCTGACGATACGCAAGACAGTGATCCCGATGACGACACATGGTCTATAGGCGGATACAGCGTTGACGACTTCACGCATCGGCAGCCGTACTTCATCAGAACCGTGGAGCCGTCTGACAGGTGGGAGTCCACCGGCAGAGCGTACATTGACCTTGGCTCCGAATTTGACGGGGAGATCTTTCCAATGCGTGGCCGCTCACCACCGAGTCCACTCACAAGTGACGGCGACGAGGGTGCGTTGCCAAACAGGTACTTGAGCAGCACCTCGTGGGCCGCCAACAACAGCGTGCGGCCGTCCTTTAGCGATGTTGCCGAGGACGATGCGACTTTGGAAGACAGTGAAGCCGAGGTCGCTTCAGAGGCCAAGGTGGCATTTTATCCTGAGAAACAGGAAGTCACTTCGGCGATACTGCCTGAAGCTGATACTGCAACCCAAGAGCACCGCTTCGAGGAGCAGGCGGCGGCCTTCGCAGCAAATAGGAGGAGGTCTCTGGGTGATGGATTGCAGATGCTCTCAACACCAAAGCTGTCGAGGAAGCCCACTGCCATACGCAATCCTCCTCCGGGGGCATCGAGCCATGGTGATTCAGAACCCGAAAAATTCGGAACCAGCGAAGGTGGTGTATCTTTGCAGCTGAACGACGAAGCCATGCATCATAACGAAACGATGCCGAGGAATCGGACAGCCGAACTGACGAGACTGATAAAATTGCCAAATGACACCAAGGGCTGCACTTTCGATTCTGATTGCGTGCGCCCGGTGTTTGACGAGCGATCCCTGAACTCGCGATCGATGGCCCAAGATTACACGAAGGGGGCAATGGACCCGCGAACGGCGGGTAGCATGTTGGATGATTACGCGTTGCTCGATGCTCGACTGAGCGAAACTTTTGACACGAACGAGAATCGGAAACATCCCCGTCGGACTGGAACATTTGAACGCCAGCTGTCGCTTCCGCTGTCTCTGGCGGGGATAGGTGCCGGGCTACACTCGGGCCGTGACGCAGGAATTGGAGACGAAACAGACGCGGATGCTGACTATTATGCACTGACACGACCAGCGACCATGCCGGCAATGACATTTACGACAGATACTTGAACCTGACGAAAACACGAGACGAGGAACATTACCAGTTTCACCACGAGACAGCCATGTACTGATTGATCTATCTGCTTTCTGCACCTGTATTATCCAACCAATTGGCGAACTGTCGCCGCATGTAGCATGTGGCGTAAAGGACAAAGCTAGAGAGGCTCTCACAATATGACGCATACTGACATACGTGAGATGCACCCCTTTCACAACATTTGTTTGACCCCTTCTTGTCGATTGTGCACCTCATGATCCCGGACCTTGCGTCCGTTATGCATTAACAGGCAATCAAGTGTATACGAAGACGTGGCTTTTTTGTAGCGCGCGCACATGTGACAGTGACGAGGGCGAGGGGGAGAACTATTCGGCCACATGATGACGGATGACGTGCATAGTAGAAGAAGACTTTCCGTTTGTGCGACCACACAAGGCGATTTTGGACTGTTCCACAATCAAGTCATTTTCTGGACGGACCTCACAAGACTTGACACGATGTTCCGGTCATGCGAAAGATTGTGAGACTCATTCGAGTCGAGTTGGTACCGTTCGAGATGGATGAACAAATATTTGGGGGGTGGGATCATCCAGTGTTCCCGGCCACTTTGTTGAGGTATGAGTACCGGTCCATGCCGGAAAGTCACTTTGCAGCCTCAGAGATGTACGGACGGGGAGATGCACAAACAGCACAGCAGGAAATCAGCACATGTCTCTCATCCAAGCACGGGTGACATAAAGGCAAGGGGTGCCCGAATTCTTGTTGAATGAATGGATGCTTGGCCGGGAATATGGAGTTGCGGGGACGGGATAGTGCTAAGCCGGCGCAGGGCAGACGCGAAGAACCTGATTCTGCGGGTGTGAGCTGAAGCGGTTTATCTTCGAGAATGGCGCCGAGTGGCGTGCTTGACATTATATGTAAGGGGATTCTTCGGGAAGGTACGGTGGTGTTCGGTGCAGTCTGCACAAAGCTAGCCCTTAAAGGAAAGGAAAGGGAAGGGGAGAGGGGTGGCTTGTTGTTGAGCAGCTGGGTGGCGGTGGGGCTTCGGGAATGTCAGATCTGGCCGCTTACGGAGCAGGCTTTGGCGACGGGTGTGGTGTTGTGGCCTTGGCTTTTTGAGCAAACAGACGAAACGGACGGACGGACGAGGCGTTGGCGCATGACGGTATTGTTCGTCGGCGTATTCGTACAGCGCATTGCTTTGTGGTGTTACCTCATGTTCTTGTGCTGACCGCACTCGCATGCGTGGACGGTTCTGCAATGCCGATGCAGGTACCGGCCGAACGGGCAGGATGAACAGCAGCAGCAGCCTCAAGATGTGGCCGCCGTTACAGACAGGCTGGCACGCGCCCTCTCTCTCTCTCTCTCTCTCTCTCTCTCTCTCTCCCCCACTGTCTCTGCTGAGGAGGAAAAGGCCTATCTATCTGTCCATGTCCGGTACGAGAGCCAGAACTTGGATTATGCAAACGTGCGACGCGTTTTTGCCACAAGAGTTCCGGCGCCGCAGCCTACGGACAAGCATTGTGTGAAGTGTCTCAGTGCGCTCTGAATACCTTGATTGGAACGCCGCGGTGAGTTCCTTTCGTCCTCCCTTTCTTCTTCTTTCCATCGACGATGCCACGTTCTCCGGAGCACTGTCCGTGGACCCTGAAGCCAAGCGCACCGCCCAACCAAACCACAAACAGGCAACACCCCTCTTACCCGCCCTACCGGGTTGATGATCCCCACGCCACCGCCAGTCAGGACGACGCGCTAGTCGACTGTGGACCGGCCCACTTGCCAAACACGGCCTTTTTGAAAAAGTTGTTGGGGAAAAGGGTTGGGTGGGCTAAAAGATCCACCACACTCGACTGACGACACAACATCTTTTCCTCGCCTTGTAGAGGTGGTCTGCTAATATCGCCGTGCGTTGTTGTTCGTCCACACAAGCAACCTCGGCTGCCCAGGGCAAGGAGAAAAAAACAAAGGGTGCCGCTACTATCGGCAGTGACCCTACTCTGTGCTCTTTGCCATGTGACTATTGCGTCGTCATGATGCAAAGCGCCGTTGCGTTTGGGACTAGGACGCAATTCTGTTGACAGTGGGAGCGGAAACTTATGTATGTGATGGACATTGCATGGATGGCACATACAAATTATACACGCGCGGTTATGCGGAGCGTCCTGCAGTGTGGCCCTGGCTGCAATAATAGATGTCGATACAATTCATGGCATTGTGGGAGGAAGAGGGGGGGAGAAAAGTTGGCGGACTGCACAGTATTATGTATGTGTTGTTATGATAAGACAAGACAGGCAGGCATGTCAATCGCATCGCCTGGGTTCAGGGACGAATGGGAAAGCATCGTCACACGACTTAGTCAGCTGTGCCTGTTTTCCTCGTTCCCCCTCGCCCCTCACTCTCCCCCACGAGCGAATTGAATAAAATGAAAAATAAGTGGCGGCTGGTCGCAACGTCTGCTGATATCAGGTTTGGTCCTGTAGATTAGGTGTGTGAGCGAGCGAGCTGTGTGCGTGTGGTGTGTGTGTGTGTGCCTCAACTTTAAACCTCCGCCCCAACCGTCCCCAGCAGTTTCCCATCATACGCCACTTGCCTTGTCGACACACCCTCTTTTTTTTTTTTTTTTTTTTTTTTTTAAATGTGCTGCCTGTGTGTCAGTGTCTCTGCTGCACACGCCTTTTTGCCTTGCCTTGCCTGTGCCTTGTACCAGCGCGCCTGCGTCAAGGGCCCCATATCTTGCCGGTTTTATTAACCTCTGTCCTCGTTTCTGCCCTTTTTAAATCACTTCGGGTCCCTTCCAACCTCTTGATCCCTCTCCTTCTCCTCATGTGGTTCTTCCATTCTTCATCCTCGTAGATTGGTTCCCGCATCAGCAACTACACTTTTTTGTTTTTCCCCTCCTTCTCTTTCCTTCCCGAATCCGACCCCTTTCTGCGTGGGTTGGTTGTTGCCGCGTCCGAAGCTGTGAGCAGGAACCTTCCACGCAGTTCTTGACCAAACAATCAATCATGGCGGCCTCAACCTCTTCATCCTCCGTCGGGGCCAAGGCTCTCGATGGCACGACCGACTATGTACCCTTACGATCTCACAAGTCTGACATGAGCAAGGTGCACATCGCCGACACCCCCATGACTTGGTCGAATTGGCACAAGCACGTCAACTGGCTCAACACGACCTTTATCATTTTCGTGCCTCTGGCTGGCTTCATTTCCGCCTACTGGGTTCCCCTCCACCTCTACACCGCCCTCTTTGCAGTCATCTACTACTTCAACACCGGCCTCGGTATCACTGCTGGTAAGTCGTCTTCACACGTTCATCGGCCGTCAGGACCGACTTTTTGCTTACACAATGTCTCAGGTTACCATCGACTCTGGTCACACACCTCGTACCGGGCCAGCTTGCCTCTCAGAATCTACCTCGCCGCCGTCGGCGCTGGTGCAGTCGAGGGCTCCATCCGATGGTGGTCGCGAGGCCACCGAGCTCACCACCGCTACACAGATACCGAAAAGGACCCTTACTCTGTTCGCAAGGGTCTCCTCTACTCTCACCTGGGATGGATGGTCTTCAAGCAGAATCCCAAGCGGGCCGGCCGCACCGACATTACCGACCTGAATGAAGACCCCGTCGTCGTCTGGCAACATCAGAACTACCTGAAATGCGTCATCTTCATGGGCTTGGTTTTCCCCACCCTCTTCTGTGGCCTCATGTTCAATGACTGGCTCGGCGGATTCGTGTATGGTGGTATTCTGCGCATCTGCTTCGTCCAACAGGCCACCTTCTGCGTCAACTCGCTCGCTCACTGGCTTGGCGATCAGCCATTCGACGACCGCAACTCCCCACGCGACCACTTCATCACTGCCCTTGTCACGCTCGGCGAAGGTTACCACAACTTCCATCACGAGTTCCCGTCCGACTACCGTAATGCTATCGAGTGGTGGCAGTACGACCCCACCAAGTGGACCATCTTTGCCTGGAAGACGCTCGGCCTCGCCTCCGACCTGAAGCAATTCCGCGCCAACGAAATCGAAAAGGGCCGCGTTCAGCAGCTGCAGAAGAAGCTCGACCAGAAGCGAGCTACACTTGACTGGGGTACTCCTCTGGAGCAGCTGCCCGTCATCAGCTGGGATGATTTCAAGGCCGAGTCCAAGAACGGCAAGGCCCTTGTCGCTATCGCCGGTGTCATCCACGACGTGACCGACTTCATCAAAGATCACCCCGGTGGTAAGGCACTCATCTCGTCCGCCATTGGTAAAGACGCCACGGCCATGTTCAATGGCGGCGTCTACAACCACTCCAACGCCGCTCACAACCTGTTGTCGACGATGCGAGTTGGTGTGTTGCGTGGCGGCTGCGAAGTTGAGATCTGGAAGCGGGCGCAGTTTGAGAACAAGGACATCACATACATGAACGACTCTGCTGGTCAGCGCATCGTTCGCGCCGGGTCACAGGTTACCAAGGTATCTCAGCCCGTGGCCAGCGCTGACGCCGCATGAAGAACTGGCGATGAGGTGAACCACGATTACCCATGTCTTTGCACGGCGAACTTGTCTTTCATTTTCCATTTTTTTCTCCCTCTTTTACGAGCGTGGTAATGAACTAAAGGTGGCGGAGTAGATTCAATGCATCAAGAAGTAGTAAAATTACGACGCGGACTCGTCGACAGTCAGAAACACAGGCGTTACAGACCAGGGGGGGGAGGGGGGGTGTACTTTCACTGGTGATGCACAAGAGTCGGAAGACCGCCCAGATCTGGTATGAGGATGGTAGCTGTACCGTATATAGGTATCGAGCGAATAACAGTCTACCCATGACCAAGGCCAAGAATGTCTCTGCGATGTCGATTTTCAATGAATTGTGACACGATGGTGTGAGCTCAGTTGGGCATGCATTCGCTTGGTGCCAGTGCGCGATTACGATAACGCCTGCAGACTGACTACATGTACTGCGATGATGGCTGCAGGCTGGGACAAAACATCCCTGAACCAGGAGGAAATGCCAAATGCGGCACTCATCCTTTTCACCCTTTTGCGAGTGCAACTTGGTACGGTCCGCCGGAAAAGTTTGCATACGTGATTTATCTAGGTGTGATTCCTCACGTAGGTAGATTGCCAGCGAGCAGGCCGCACCAGCGATTAGAATCAGCAGCGTATACGTGCGCAGAACCAGACGTCGTTCCCAGTCGATTGCATTGCAAGCCGTTCCTCTGCCGCGTGCCGGTCCTGCAGAGGAAGCGTGAACCATGAAGATGAGAGCCCAGCATCCTACATCCCCCCCCCTTTCACTTTCCTCTACGCTCTCATCTTTTCTGTTAATTCATCTACTCGTTTTCCGGCATCCTTCATCCTAATTATTTGGATTAATTATTCTAGAAAACATTAGAGGAGAGACACTAGTGTACCAACGAGGTCAAAAGAAAAAACATATGGGAGACCCTCGCGAACGGAGCAAGGGCTCCTCAACATGAAAGGGGAAAAAAAAAGGGGGGGCAGCCGGAGGCAAGAAAAGATTTCCCCATCGTTTGCGGCCTGGTCCTCACGGCGCGGCCATTCTCGCCTTGACCATGGCCAGCTCGGAGCTCTTGGCCCACAACCCGTCGGGCGTCTGCCTGTGCAGGATCAGTCTGCCGTCGTCGCCCGTGCTGCCGAGGATCTGGCCGTCGTCGTCAAAGTCGACGCGCCACACGGGGGTCCTGTGGCTGTCGAGACGGGAAAGCTCCCTCCACGCGTGCTGGATCTGGCCTTCTTGTCCGGTCCACTGTCTCTCGCTGCTGTTTTGGTTCCCGCTGGACTTGGCGAGGCTGGCGCTCAGAGTCGAGGGCTGGTGCTGCTGCGGTGGCGGCTGCCGCTTCTCAGCCGTCGTGGCATTGGGGGTGGTAATGGTGGTGGTGGCGGTGCCAGCGGTAGTGTTTGTCGCAGCAGTCTCATCTTTCGTTGGTGAAGGTCCTCCTGCTCCGCTTGCGGCTGCTGCGTCTCGTCCTGCGGCACCGCCAAGAGCAGTAGCAGTAGCAGTAGCAGTAGAGGCAGAAGCAGCAGCAGCAGAAGCAGCAGCAGCAGAAGCAGTAGCGCCGGCGGCGGCGGCTGCGGCAGAGGCGGCACTAGCACTGCCTCCAGCGCCGGGATGGGTCTTGCTCGTTTTGAGAAGGTGACTGGCGGACCAGGACTTGCCGTCGTTTTCGTCATAGGGCGTCTCGAGGCGAAAGACGCGGGCGAAGCCGTCCTGGCAGGCCGTGGCGATGACATCGTAGCCGCGGATGTTGCCGGGCGCCCAGGCCACGTCCCTCACGAGTCCTCTGTGGGCCGACGACATGTCGGCGGCGAGGTAGAACTCACGCTGGGTCTGGGGCACGCCGTACGAGGTGGTGACGACGTCGCGCGAGCGGTACACCTTGACCGTGTCCATGCCGGCGACGACGAGGCCCAGGGCGTCGAGGGTGACGCCGGCCCTCAGCGCCGTGTAGCACGGGTCGGGGTTGGGATCGAAGCGCACCTTGAAGGCGACCTCCTCGCCGCGGCTGGGCCGGGGGCAGATGGCAAAGTCGTCAATCGATGTGTACTCGGACAGGTTGTCGGGCTGGTCGTTTTCGTAGATGGTGAGGCGGCCGTCGGTGGCGAGCAGGGCGAGGTGCGTCTGGCGCGTGTCGTCGTTGTGCTTCATGGAGAAGGACCGGTAGGGGGCTCGCGTCGTCGAGCGCGTGTCAAAGGCCGGCCGGCCGGCGCCCGACGAGCGTCCGGCGCCGCAGAAGCGTCGTCCCGGCGCGGCCGAGGGGTCCTCGGCCCACAGGCGGAACCAGCCCTCGATGCCGAGCGAGGCGACGAGGTTGGGGTAGATGGTGGCCGGGAGCCATTGCAGCTTTTTTTTGTTTCAAGCACAACAACATGTCAACGTCGCTCGGGACCTGTCTTGCTTCTTGCCCACCGGACCCTCAGTCCGCCCAGGCAGCAACATCACGGACGCGGCAGTCGGGAACATGGCAGGGCAAGGGCTGGGCAATCTTCTCGCGGCCGCTCACCTCGAGTACCTCGCCGCCGTGGGCGGTCCAGGTGTCGCAGAGCCGCCAGGTGCCGTCCCTGTGGCGGTTGAAGACGCGGATCTTGCCGTCGACAGAGCCCGTGGCGCAGCGGTCGCCGTACGTGTTGAAGGCGATGGCTTGGACGAGGTCCTTGTGGCCGTGCTGCAGGTTGAGGTGGAAGGCTTGGTTTTCGGGAGTGGGCGACGGCGGGCCGGACGCGGCCATCGAGAGGTGGGGGGGATATTGGTCGGCGAGTGAGTGATGGAGTGAGTAAATGAGTTGAGTGATTGACGGTGGCAGTGGTGACAATCGGCCACCGTTGCTCGCCTGCCGCGTGGAGGAGAAGGAAAGTTGCAAAAGGGTCGAAGTTGAGGTCGAAGTTGAGGTCGAGGGTAGGAGCGCACGTCTCCCGTAGGTGGATGGTCATTGGTAGGAGATGTGTCGGCATTCATTGGTCAAGCAAACCCGAGCCCGCCCCGCCACGCCGCTTCTCTTTCTCGACTTGATTGCTTCTTCTGCTTTCTCATCCACCCTCACAGCCGGCCTGCAAATGGCGCATCTGCTCAATCCGCTGGCGACGTCGTCGCAGCTGCGACGCAGGTCGTCGCTGTCGTCGCTGTCCCAGCAGCTCGACGAATCCGTCTTCTTCGCGACGCAGTGCCTCACCCAAGCCGCCGGACAGCTCCTCGACCTGCCGCAGTCGACGACGGCCCAAGCCAACGTCCTGCTGGCGCGGTATTGGCTCGTCGACTCGCCCACGGCTCATGAGTTCAGCGTGCGTGCGTTCCGTGCGTCTCCGAGGATCCAGGGCTGACCCAGATTCCAGGATGTCTCGGCAGCAGCCATCTATCTCGTGGCGAAAGTCGGTCCAGCTCCCCTGTCCCTGCGCGACGTCGCCAACGTGTACGCGTATCTGCTCTCCCCCAAGTCGGTCTTTTTCAGAAGAAGCGTCGCCGGCGATGATGCAAAGAACAATCAAGGCGAAAACGACGCCAAAGCATACTACCAGTCCGAAGCCGACTACCATGCTTTCCAAACCAGACTGCTGGCTCTCGAGGCGCGCATCCTGTACGCCGTGTCCTTCAACACGCACGTCGCGCTGCCTCACGCCCTGGCCGTCACGTACCTCCAGACACTCGACTTCCTGTCGCAGCCCAAGCCCGATATAGCGCGGCGGACCGTGCAGTATCTCAATACGGCCCTGCTGTCGCCGCAGATGCTGTACCTGACGCACCAGCCCCACGCGCTCGCCGTCGCCGCCATCTACAACGCGGCCAAGGATCTCGCCGTCAAGATGCCCGAGTGCGAGTGGTGGGAGGTCTTTGACGTGGAGCGCGAGGAGCTCGGCTTTCTCGTCGTCGCCATGAGGAGCTTGGAGGGCTGGATGCTGCAGCGCAGGGAGGAGGCGCCGCGCCTCTTCGAGGGAATGCCCTCGAGGGACACGGTCGAAGGGGAGCGACAAGCTCGGGAGCAAGAAGATCGCTGAGGCGTCATAATCATCGTTCCAACTTCTTGCGACTGGAAACGGGGTGGGTGACATGATCCCCTCCGCTGGCATCTCTCGGCCGGGACCCTGGGCTCACGGGTCACGGTGTGTCGATTTATCCGACCACGTCCGCTCGAATGGCGTGTCAGGCAGCTGAAGTCTGCTACAACCCCCTTGGACTGCCAGTATGCTCCGCAAGGCATGCAACTCGCATCAACATCGCCGGCGCGGGGGCTCAGTCCCCCCTGGTTGTCCATCAGTCCGAAACAAGGGCGGTCCCGAGCCGTCTCCCAAAACATTCGAAGGGAAAGCATCAGGCGGTCCGATGCAAAGTCGCCGACAGGGCGACAGTCACTACGAGCAGTGTCTTGCAGGATGGGACCTGAAATTCGCCGAATCACGATGGGATGAACGTGACGCTTGCTGCATCGCGCGCCTCGTTTTGCGGCCACCGGGGCAGCGAAGGTGCTGAGAGGACGATACGATTCAGAATGGCATCAACCGTGCCATGTCGCAATCGACAATGGTGTAGAGCAAATATCACAGCATGGTGCCATTGCCCATTGCAGAGACGCCCCATGCTATGGAACAGCTAGCCTTCCACTGTGACTCAGCGCCTGAGCAATTAGGGTGTGGCTCGAAATCTTTGCATTAGGTAGCCGACTGTCATTTCATTTTCCTCTTGCGATTTGATTACTGGTCGCAATGAGTTGGGTTGAGGTCGCTCGTCGTCAGAGACACACGCACTCTCACGCTTATACACACACACACAAACACACACACACACACACACACACACACACACACACACACACACACACATATATATACACGTATACACGTAAAGTACCCAGGTTTATACTTGAATAAACTCACATTATGGTGATCTTGATAATTCGACGGCAGCAGCGCTGGATTCGATCGGCTCAGTCTCCTGCACTAGCGTCGATCACTCTCACCTCCTGACTGACGCTTCTACTGGTCCGCCACAGAGCACCATGGCGTATAGCGTGCAACACCGCATTGTTGCCGCAAGTGGCGTGTACGAGATCCTTTCCTGCCCAATTCCTCCAAGCCTCCTGACTGGGCGGGCCAAGAAGAGCAATCAGATACATGGCTAGCCTTCTCTGGCACGGGATCCTATCCTGTGCATGTGCGTTTCACGACCAACGCGCTCCTAGCACGCCAAGATCCCATCCGCTCTTCTCGAGTCCACCTAACACCCGTGATATCGATGGGCTGCCTCATATCCGATTGGGAAATATCCCTTGTGGCCATCCCTTGCGGCCATCCCTAGCGAGTATTTTTTTTTGTGAATATCCTTTGTGAATATCACTTGAGAATCCGTCGAGGAGCTGGACCAAGAGCGCCATGGGGGTTGCCGTCACCGTCCCCCACAAGCCGCCACGACCACAGCCGTAGCATAGTCCCCGTCGTGACTGATGGATACCAGCGCGCTCTCGTCCTCGTCCTCGTCCTCCTCCAATTGGTACTGCTGCCGCTGCTGTGGCAAGCTCCCGCTCCTTATTCTCGCAATGGGCGGGCCGCTACCACCCTCGACAGCAGCACCACTTCTCTCGATAATGACATCGTGGAACGTGAGTCGTCGCCGCTGCTGCTGCTGCTGCTGCTGGGCCAACCACGACGACGGAGGCGCAGAAGAAAAGAGTGTCGACGACGACGCATAGGCCTTGATGGCTGCTTCTTTCGCGGCGAACCTGCTTGGGCGGCGGACACAGCCTCCCCGTCATCAGCTATTCTGTAAGGCTCCTTTGTGATCCCCGCCAGCCAGCCACGACAAGCTTCAAAGAGCCGGCGTCGGCTGCGCATGTACATGAAAAGTAAATGCACATTGCACGCTGACGGACGCTCCGCCCTTGCATCTTGTCGTGTGCAGATTTTTCATTGCGCAAGCGCAAAACAACAAAAATAAGATGTAAAAACCCCCCAACAACAATAATGACTGTGATGACACATACCGCCCAGCCACAAACGTCGCCACCCTCCAAAGCCGACCGCCGCTCTCGGCACCAGCACCAGCACCCTCACCGGCACCGGCACCGGCACCGGCAGCCGCCCACTCCAGGCGAGCAGCCTCACGCCTGCGCTCCTCCGGCGCGAGGACCCGTCGGAGGAAGCGCTCGCGACGAGGGCCGGCCAGGATGGCGTGGACGCGCGAGATCTGGCATATGTCGGTGCCGATACTGATCGGGAGCGGAAACGGCCGCAGTGGTTTCATGGATACCAAGTGTGCGCGTGCGTGTGCGTGTGCGCGTCCTCATGCCCTCTGCCTGCATGTATGACATGCGATGAACGCCATGAGCTCAATCGAAATGGTTTCGCGAGGAGCGATGAGATAAAACCACACGCACCTGATTGAGAGAGAGATTCAGTCCCTGGGGAGCTGCGAAAGTGCAACGACGTGGAAAAGTCGGGGCTTATCGATAGTGCCCGAAGACCGTGCCCGCCCGCCCCGTGCGGCAGCAGCAGTGACAGGCGGCTGGGGTGGGGAGCTATAGTGGGGAGCTACAGTGGAGCACGCAGCTAACTGCCAGACATAACACACGCACGCCAAGGCCCAAAGCGGCCCGGAGGATTTGCTCCTCGAGGCCGGAAAGTACATAAAAACGTGACGTAATTATTTTGCAATTTCGTAATACCGTTCGCTTTCCTTCCGTCAAATCCTTGCTACCAAGTAGCCGTTCGTCTCGTCAAAATTGGAGCTGCAAAGAATTCCTGGCGAGGTAGCGTATTATCTGGCAGCAAGCCTCATTTCTCCCAGTATCGATCCGAACGACAGCACCCGCTCATGCATGACGTAGACATCCATGTCATATCATCTCCTGCCAGTTCAAAAACGGCGCTCGGGTTGAGCTTCTTTTTTCCACCTCGTCCTCGACGTGCAGCGCTCATGCAGGGCGCATGCGTGTGCTTAATGAGCGTGCCGGTCACATTTAAAAACGTCCTACTCGGCAAGAAGAGGAGCGCGCTCGGCGTCGGCTGGGGCGGCAGATTGGCGCCACAGGTGATCTCTGCCGGTCCAGGCCGGCACGGCAATGGCGACGGTGGCGAGGAACAAGAGGGCCATAATGATGAAGGAAAAGATCCACTGTAGCGCGATGACCTGGCGCTCAAATTGGGCGACGCCAATCGCGGCTGCAAGGACGCTGAGAGAAAAG
The DNA here is from genome assembly GCA_030780645.1 of Aschersonia sp. MBC 508. NCBI lineage: Eukaryota > Fungi > Ascomycota > Sordariomycetes > Hypocreales > Clavicipitaceae > Aschersonia > Aschersonia sp. MBC 508. The sequence continues at coordinate 1,478 of JAPFUF010001218.1, read as the reverse complement.
CCGATGGTATAGTCCTTGTAGGCGACGATGAAAAAGGCACCGTAGGCCAGGATGGACCAGATGAAGATGTTGCCAAAGATGCGGGCGACGAGAGTGTGGGGGTGGGGCACCATGATGGCGCCGTTCCAGTAAATGGCCACAAAGGTCCACGCCAGGGGTCCCGACACGACGGGCGTGTGGATGAAGCGCGGGTACGTATGGTGGCGGAAGTACAGGCTCGAGAGGTTGAGGAAGTTGAGGATGAGGATCAGCTCGGCCCAGACAAAGTGGGAGCGGACAAAGAGCATGACAAAGGCAAAGTGGAACAGGTTGTTGAGGATGAAGTGGCTGCCCACGCTGGCCGCCCAGTTGACGACTTCGGTCTTGCGCGAGAAGAGGTGGGTGATGTAGCCGAACTGGAGGACGAACAGGACGACCCAGTAAATGTCGGCCAGGACGGGGCTCATGGTGAAGGCGGTTCGGTAGAGGGCATTCTGATCCCAGATGCGGCGGCGGATGGTGAAGCCGTCCTTGGGCGCGTTGACGACATAGTAGATGGACACGACAACGGACAGGAGCCAGCTGAGGACGGTCAAGAGCTTGTAGGCGAGCACGGAGCCACTGCTGTGCGTCTCGCGGCGACTAAAGGGATTGTCTGGGGGAAAGGGAGTTAGTTGGTGGTCTGCTTAGCGAGCGACGGTTCTTCGGAGTGGAAGGCATACAGGCTTGCAAGTTGGCCATGGCGACGGAGAGGGTGGACGAGCGCGTCGAACGGAACGGCTACCCGCGGCACTTGAATCGGAGGAGCGAGATGGAAAGCTTGGCTGCTGCTGCGGCAGACTGGAACGGGAGCGGCTTCTGCTTGGGTCAAAGCACTGCCGGTGAAGCAAAGGAGGGGGGTTGGTTGAGACGAATGTGCATCAACAACCTAGAAGCGGGGAGCAGAGAGGAAAAAAGAGAAAAGGAGGGGGGAAATTGTAGGCAAAAGGGTGTGAAAAGGAGAGGAAGCAAGAGCAGGGCGGAAACCAGTATTTATTGGGCCAAGCATGTACGTATTCATGTACTTATTGCACCTTTGCTCGGCGATTTTGGGACGGGAAAGAAAAAAGCGGGGAGCGTGCATGGGCAATGACAGGACAGGACAGCTTGCTCACGGTCAAAGTCCAAGTTTCCAGTCCCAGTCCACACTTGAGGAGTGAGCACTTTGCCCGGCATGACGACGACGAAACGGACGCACGTACTCCGTACTGCGTCTTGTGTGTGTGCTGTGCGTAGCGGCGATCCGCTCCCCCGCATCCCAGAATCCACGAGACAAGAATAAGCTTGGCGACCAGATGACCTCCTCGGGCGCCCCGCCAATGCCCGTCAGCCAGCCAGCCAGCTAGAGCTACATGCACTTTGGTAAAGTACTTGGTAGCTTGAGGAGCTAGTCAGCCGCTTCGTACTCAAGCCAGGCGCCACACACACACGTAACCGCCAATCCTCATCCGCGTCCGGGT
>JAPFUF010001215.1:0-16052 GCA_030780645.1 Aschersonia sp. MBC 508 | reverse complement strand
TCGCTGTCTATCTCCTCCACGGCGCCGGTCCACGCAAACGCAGACCCTCCCTGTCCTCCTCGGCTGCTGTGTTGCCTCCGGCGGCCCTACCGGGGGTCGCCTGCGGCGGGCCGGCCTCGCTGCGCTCGAATCACCGCTGCTACTGCCCTGAGTAAATACAACTTGGCTTTATACTGTCCAGGACCACTCGTCTTGCGTGTATTTTGCCTCCGGCGGGCCGGACTCGCTACACTTAAGGAACCGCCGTCCAGAAAATACGCTTAACGCGTGGCGTACTTCGAGCGGAGCGAGGCCGGCCTGCCGCAGGCAACCCCCGGTAGGGCCGCCGGAGGCACAACCCACAGCTCGCATCTTCGATATGCTCCGGCGGCCCTTTGACGGTGATCGGGCTGTGTGCGGCCAGATATGTTGGCTTAAGCATCCGCCCCATTCACTTCGAGCCAGGACTTTGGATCATACTAGTTCGAGATCTCCTCGCCTCAGGTGCGCGACTGAGCCGTTTTCTGGAGCAGTTTCTCGTCACACATTGTAGACCCGTAGAACTGCGACGTTCGGGGCCAAAGATGGGCTTTTGCTTGAGAGCTTGCCAGCTTCGAGGAGCGGTGTATTCTCTCATGTGTTCTAGTGTCATGCAGTGATGGAAAGGCGATCCGGGCGGACAGCATCGTCATGGACATGCGGCAAAAAGACATGCCTGCGTAGCCAGCCTGACCTCGACTCTGTCTGAAACAGCGCGCGGGACACGGCAAAGACGATAAAAGGCAAACACGGCGGAGGCGCTGCGGACCTGACAAGAAGGAGGACCAGCAGACAAGGTACGGGTCGGGTGTGATTCGACAGCACGGCACTTCGCCTGCCTCGAAACGCGATGCGTCTATTATGGCTAGCTGAGTAGCGTCGGAAGCAAGAACTGCTTGGACGCACGGCACAGACACTGCCCCGAGCATCCCGTGACCAGGCGAGCCAGAATACGGATCACTGCTATGGTGATCCGACAGCCGGGCATTGTCTCTACCGGCGTCAGCCACTCGAGACTTTGATCCGCCGAGGTGCGAACGGTGAATCCCTTCCCGGCTACTATGACTACGAAAGCAGTCTAGGAGGGAGCTCAGAGGCCTGCCATCCGTCTCGTACTGATATCACGAGCAGAGGAAGAGGAGGAAACCTTGTTGGCAGCACACCCCATCTGCGCTGCAAGGACAGAGAAAACTGCGCCATCTGACAAATCTGGGGTTCTCAAGATGTCGGCGTGCGCCACATCAATTGGCCGGCAGCACCGTCCTTTCTATCTCACTCCTGTCCATTGGCAGGACCAGATTCAAAAAGACGCCCAACACGCCCGCCAAGATGAAGGGCGTCTTCACAATCAGGTTGATGCCCTGCTCGAAGCTGCGGAGCTGCACATTGGCGTCGCGGCCGTTGTCCACCCTCAAGACCTGGTCGAACCAGGTCGGAGCGACAATGTCAATGAAGCCGATGCCCAGCGCGACCGACATGATGAACCGATTCCGCCGGGTAAAGGGCGACAGACTGAGCACCCTGACGCCGGCCACGATGATGGTGCTGTACAGGAACACCTGCATGCCGCCGAGGATCGACGGGGGCATGGCGCTGAAGACGCCGCCGAGTTTGCCAAAAATGCCCATGAGCACCAGGAACCCGGCAGCGCACCAGCCCGCTCTCCTGCTCTGCATTGGAAAACATTTTCCAAAATTCCGTTAGTCACCGTTTTCTCTCTCTCTCTCTCTCTCTCCCCTCCCCTTTTACCGAGATCGAACATCTGCTCTTTCCCCCCAATCATGTGTGCCACAAGACTACTCACCGCACAGCCCGTGAGAACAATGACCCCATTGTTCCCGGCCTGGGAAACCATGGGAAGGCTCGTGCCCAGAGCGCTGATCAAGCTCCCCAATCCGTCGCAGAGGAGCCCGCCCTGGATGCGGCTGCTGAACTCGGCCCCCTCGACGTCGACGCCGGAAATCTCGGCCGTCGCCAGAATGTCCGGCATGCAGTTGACGCTGTGGCAGACGAACATGACCAGCAGCGGCAGGACGAGCGCGCCGTCGACGGACAGCCTGAAGGTCTTGCTCCAGAGGAACGTCAGGGCCGGCGCCGCGTCAATCGTGTCGCGCGACCAGTAGCCCGTCGCGGCAGAGACGGCGCAGCCCACGGCCATGCCGAGGAGAATCGCGGCAGACTTCATGAGCGGCGAGCCGAACTGCTCGACGACGACAATGGACGCGAACACGCTGCAGCCGAGGCCGATCAGCTTCGGGTGCGCCCAGGGCAGCGGCGTCGGCGCGGACACGGTCGGGCAAAGGGCATACGCGCCCTTGCCGCCGTTGCAGTTCACAGACCCTGCCCAGTTCTGCATCCCGCTCGAAACGAGGTAGACGCCCACCAGCAGCAGGATAGAGCCCGTGACGATCTTGGGGAAGAGGCGGCTCAGCAGGCGCGGCGGCAGCAGCGACATGATGACCTGCACCCAGACGGTGCAGAGCATCGTCCCGAGCACGGCGCCCCAGGCATCCGGGCAGGGCAGCCTCGTCCCGTCCGGCGCGGTCGGACACGTGCCCTCGTCGTAGCGCGCGGCGCCGTAGGAGAGGGCAATGGCGATGATGTCGAACGTCGGCGCCACGACGCTCAAGAGGCCCGTGCCGACGTAGAAGGGCGTGCCCCTGATCCTGATCCGCGTGACCTGGATGGCCGTCGCCAGGCCGGTCGTGATGAAGGCGGCCGAGACCAGGTACGAGGTCTCCGCTGCCGACAGATGGAACGCGCTCCCGGCGACGGCCAGCGGCGGCGAGACGACGGAGCCGATCATGATCAGGGCATGCTGCAGACCGAGCAGCAGCGTGAGCAGGACGGGCACGCGGTCGTCGAGGCCGTAGAACGGGGCGCGGTGGTCCTTGTACCTGCGGTTGAAGGGAGGGATGTTGGGCGTGATCAGGTAGACGTAGTCGTAGTCGCCGAGCCACGTCTCTCTGCTGGTGAGGCACCACCGTCGGCCGCTGGGCAGCATCGTCCGCAGCCGCCAGAAGAATCTGGTGGGCTTGAGGTCGACCATGGTCCCAGGCGCACAGTCGTCGTCCCCCGCAGCTGAGCTCTTGCCCGATTCGTCCGCCTTGCTCATCGTGCCCCGACGACAAAAGCAGTGTGTAGAGGAGAGGAGAGGAGAGGGGTGCGGCGAGAGGCGGCGATTACACGCGAGAGAGCTGATGCATGTCTCCTTAAATCGCGAGCCGCACATTTCTTGGGTGGCGTATCGCACCGCTGGGAAGACGGCTCGCGATGCTCGTCGGGACGGGAGCGCCCCGTCGTGCGACGTCGTACGACGGCGATTATGGGGTTTCGTCGAGCCGTGGATCTCTCTTCTGCTCCTGCACTTACACCCCAGATCGTCTGGACTGCGAACAGCTCCGCGAGCGCAGCGTCGCCGGAGGCACACCAGTACGGAGCTTGCAAATATGCCTCCGGCGGCGCTGCCGCGGGCTGGCCTCGCTGCGCTCGATAGCAGCACACTTGATCGATCTCGTTGTCATTCGACAATCATCACATCCGCTCGTGGCTACTGCGCTAGGGCAGCGCAGATGCTGTGATCCCGGGGCTCAAGGGGATGCCGTCCAAAGGCAGCGCTCCTTCCTCCGCTGTCCTCGTCCTTTCTCCATGGCCGAGATTGACCCGCGCCGGAGTCGTCCATAGGGATATATAGTGCGACCGCCTGAGCGACGGGTATTGGTAGTACAGGCATGTGACGCACGGAACGATATCCAGGTTTGCTCCCAGAATGCATTGATGAGGCTATTCACACAACCTCACGCTCTGGGATGAAGATTGACACAGCCAAGGGTTGCCCCAAGATTTTAATCCAAAGATTGAACAATTTAAAGATTGTGTCAGATTAGTCCGATCTGATAAGAGCGCCGCCTCGGATACCGCGGCCTGGATCGTGTTGTATCGGACAGGGATGGCTCAGGCACAGGATTACAGCCCGTCTGCGCAGGCACATCCCGACCAAAAAAACTTGCCGCGGTGCGGGGCAAAAGATTTCCAAATGCACCCCGTGCACCCGAGATACTTGTATCAGTTTCACGTAATTGCCAGTACTCATGTACGGCCGTAGATGATATGAGATTGTCGACCATGTGCAAGTGCACGGGCAACGTGTGGCCGTCGCCAGCTTGACGCGCAATCGTCTGCTTCCCCCCCCCTTCTGCGCCATGTAAGCCCACGTTCGCCATGGACCAGCCAAAGCCTCTGCTGTTTGTAAACGCCGTCATCATCACCGTGGACCGCACGCGCCGCATATTCTGCAATGGCGCTCTGCTGGTGCACGGGAACCGCATCGTCCAGATCGACACGACGGAAACCGTGTTACATCACCTCCCACCTGATGAGAAAAACAAGACAACCGTCATCGACTGTGCCCGGTCCATACTCGTCCCGGGGCTCATCAACACGCACGCTCACCTCGCACAGTCGCTGCTGCGCGGCCTGGCCGAGGACCTGCCACTCCACTCCTGGCTCTGCGACGCCATTTGGCCGCTCGAGGCGAGCTTTGAGGCCGAGGATGGCTATGTCGGAGCCCGGCTGACAATCGCGGAAATGCTCAAGGGCGGCACGACGTGTTTCCTTGAGGCGATGCTGACTCACCGGGCCGGTTTCGGCAATGCTGTGAGAGCTGTGGACGAGCTGGGCGTCCGAGCCTGTCTGGTATGGTCCGTTCTTATCATCTGATGAAGTTGATGTGCGTGCTCAATCCCTAGGTAGGGCAAGCTGGTCAAGGTCGTGGAGACGAATGAGAAAATCGGACTGCTGGACCCGCGAGACCGAGATGTGTCGAGCATGTCCATCGCATCGGCGCTTGCTGCTCACGAGGCGCACCATGGCTCCTGCGGCGACCGGCTGCACGTGTGGATGGCGGCCAGCACGCCTCGCGGCACACCGGCGGAGCATCACAGAGCCATCGGGGATGCGGCCGCGAAGCACGACGTTGGACTGACAATGCACTGCGCCGAAGCACCAAAGGACCTTGACATATACCGCACTTCGTATGCTTGCACGCCGGCCCGGTTCTGCGTTGAGAATAATCTCGTCGGCAAGGGCAGAAAGACTGTGCTGGCACACATGGTCAACCTCGACACTGACATCGATCTACCCCTCTTGCACGACCATGAGGCCTCCATTTCGCACAACCCGGCAAGCAACTGCAAGCTTGCCTCGGGAATCGCACCAGTGCCTCAGATGATCGAGAACAACGTCAATGTCGCCCTCGGCACTGATGGCGCCCCGTGTAACAACTCATACGACATGTTCCAGGAAATGCGACTGGCTGGGCTGATCCACAGAGGCAATATGCGTGACGCCAAGATCCTGCCAGCGCAGCAGATTCTGGACATGGCCACCATCAACGCGGCCAGGGCATTGGGTCTCGACGGTGAGATTGGCAGCCTCGAGGCAGGGAAGAAGGCCGATTTCATTCTTGTCAAGTCGAACGGTTTGCAATGCGCTCCTTTCGACCCGCATCAGATGGCCGAGGGCGGATCAGATCCAGTGACGAATATCGTTTTTTCGTGCACGGCAGCGGATGTACATACGGTGGTCGTCGACGGTCGCATCGTGATAAAAGACCGCCAGCTGACGGTCGCCGACGAGGAGGAAATCCTGCAGCAGGCGCGGGACGCAATACCTCGCATTCGCCGCGCTGCAAATGTGATGGCGAAGCCGGCCAGGAATTACGTATAGCTCAGAATAAATCTGCAAAGAGGACTTCCCACAGGAAGCGGTTGGAGAAGCCTGCCTGGGGCGGCAGTAACTCGGGATGTCTCTTTCGTGCAAACTCAATCTCCTCTGCTAAATCAGGACAAGTGTCATGCTCCTGGATTGAGGTCGGTGTCAGGCTTAAAGGGTCGACGTGGTGAGTCGCGTCCGGCATGCAGCCGACAATCTCTGCTATGTTTAAAGACCGCTTCACACTTGATGCCTCGTTTGAGCCCGATGACTCGCGTGCTTCTTCCAAGTTGCTACGCGGCGAGCCTTGAGATCGCTCGCGCTCAGACAAAAGCCGAGACAGCAGGCGGACCCCTCGACAAGCAACGGCGCTGTTCTCAAACCGCTGCAATATTTCGATGCAGTCTTGAACCAGGGTCAAATGCAAACAGTACTCGGGCTCACTGCTGGTCAAATGGAATATGGAAAGGCAGAGAACGATGCCGGCCGCAATGCAAAAGGCCTGGGCTGCAGTCAGCCAGAAATGAAGGAAACACGCCACCAAGGCCACGTACCTGATCGATCCAAATGATTGGTCCCTGTTCCTCCATTTCAATCTTGGCCTCTCTCAAGATCGTTGTCGATGCAGCTATACATGTTGCCCGCGTGACGTGAAAGGCGGCATTGGTGAAGCTCTGGCGGATAAAGGCGCGGTGAATCATCAAGACTTTGTGAGCGAAGCAGATGGTCAAGCTTCTCCTCGCCCAAGGCACCCACTCTGGCCACTCCGGATCAACCGGCATAGTCACTCGAAAGTACTCGGGCATGTCTCTGCGGGCCAAGTGCTTCATCCGCGCATCAAATTCAAGAACCCTTCGATACCTCGTGAACGGCGTGCTGGACCGAGCCACGGCCGTGTGGTGCTCCGCAATCAGTTTCGCAATATCGTACAAGTAGTTTCCGTAACTGATGTAGGTTGGCACATTGGCTGGCAGCGGGTCCATGGTCATGTATTCGCGATTCGACGGCTTCGAGGTTGTGTAGTCGGAAAGGTTGATGCACTGACTGCCCTGGAACGGGATGGCCAGCCAGTCCTGCACGCAAAGCTGAGACCACAAGCGTCGTCCGACCTCTCGTCTGAGGACCTGCTTGCGCTGAGCGCCGGTCGAGTCATGGTTGACCTCTTCCGATGGGGACGTCTGCTCTATTCGATCGATGCCCAGGCTGCGCGCGATGCGGAGCGCCGCGGCGAGCAAGACGGACAGATCTTCCGAGAGACCAAGAGTGTGCGCCGACATGCCCAGCGTTGTGATTGCCTGCACCGAGTACAGCCGATGGTCCGTCGTGTAGCTCGCCAAGTTCAGGCAGGTCACGGTGGCCCTGTACCACTGCATCGACAGCTCGGGAATTTCTTCTTTCCAGAAACCCCAGGCGGACGAGATGATATCGGGCGAGCAGGACAAACTGCCGGCCATGATGGCAAATAGCAACGCTAGCCATTGCATGTTCAAGCTGGCAATGTTGAGCTCGCCGTGGCCAATGTTGCTCAAAGCATCTTTCAGCTCGCTACGAAACGTTGGGCCGTGGTAACATCCATGATACCATAGAAGATACCTCTCGTGAAAGTCAACTAGATGCCATATCTGATTCAGATCTGGAAGTTGGAGCTGCAAAGTCCCCAGCTCAGTCGACGGGGGTGCCCCGCGGCGATCTGGTGCTGGCCGCGCGACTGAAGAGCCTGAGACGTTTGCATGTTCAAGTGAGCACTGCTGCTGGTTGGTACAGACACGGGGATTGTTTGGCTGGAAAGCGGTGGAGGCGCATCGATCAGCAGAGGGAGGTGCCGCCGAGCCACCAGCATTGCTTTCACTCGACGGGGGCGAGTCCCGGCCAGCGACACCCGATGAGAGGTCTTCACCACGCGAAGTTCTGCCACGCCGCCGTGTCGCGGGTCTTGTTGGTCGCGCCAGCACACGGGATCGTGGATCGGCGCGCTCTGGCCACTGCCGAGTACAGGCCGCAGCGATGCCACGCCTGACGCATCTGTCGCACGGGATCTGGCGATTGCAGCGCTGCCGTCTGAGCGAGCACTCGGTACAGGTCTCGCGCGCTTTCGGCATGATGGCCCAGTGAACTTTGCGGACGACATGTTGATGATGGCCGACGTCGGGTATCGCGATGCGCGAAACACCGTCGTACATCAGGTTGCATCGGGCGACTGATAACGGCCGCGTGGCGGATAAGTTCTTATCGCGTATCGTTGAGAACGTCGATGTCGAAGCGGGCGCATCTCCAGTGCCACCCCGGTGGCTGCTTGCGCATCCTCACCATCGATGTTTAGAGCGACAAAAGGATGGGCAGAAGGCAAAAACATGTAGGGATATAACAAGGTGTCATACTCCGCATCGCAGCTGGCGTGCCCCCTTGAATCGTCCACCGCGGCACTGTTCCGTCACAATGAATGCCACAAAATACATCGACCGTCCCATTCCTTCCATATCGCTCGCAGACTTTGACGCCCGAATCGATGACATTACCGAAGAGCTAGTGACAGCTGCCGAGCACGTGGGCTTTTTCTGCATCACTGACCATGGCCTGGCGCGCGAAGAAGTCGACCGGATGTTTGCCGCATCCGCCGCCTTCTTCAACCTGGCCGACGAGGTCAAGTCGACGGTGCCGTTTTCGGCGGTCCACAACGCGGGATGGGAGAAGAACGCTCAGGTCAGGCCCAGCACCGGAGCCGTCGACCGCAAAGAGTCGTACCAGATGCAGTTTGGCGAGAGCATGGAGGGCCGGTGGATCGACGAGGCCGTGCTGCCAGGATTCCAGGCCACCAGCCTCGCCTTCATGAACCAGGTCCAGAGCATCTCGGAGAAGCTCATGGTGTGCTTCGCGCGTGGTCTGGGGTTCCCCGACGACTTCTTTGTCGAGTGCCACGACGTCGGCCGAGGCGATGCGCAGACCGTGGCCCGCCTGCTGCACTACTTCCCCACGCCGAGGAACACCAGCGGCGGCGGCGAGGTCTTTCACCGAGCCGGCGCGCACACCGACTGGGACTTTGTCACGCTGCTGTTCCAGAAAGCCGGCCAGTCTGGGCTGGAGATCTGCCCCGGCCGGCAGGTGTCGACCAGTTACGGCAGCGGGGATGCGTGGACGAAGGTGAACCCGGACCAGGACGCCAATGCCATCATCTGCAACATTGGCGATCTGCTCATGTCCTGGTCCGACGACCGCTTCAAGAGCACCCTGCACCGTGTCAAGGCCCCCTGTGACCCGGACGACTACTACGGCGAGAGGTATAGCATTGCCTATTTCAACCAGCCCCGCAAGAGCGCCCGTATCCAGGGGCCTCTGAAGAAATATCCCGAGGTCACGGGGGAGGAGTTTACAAAGAATGCCATGAGGAAGAACTTCAAGGCCGTACTGGAGGCCAAGGAGAAGGCGGAGGCGCAGAAGCAAAGCACCGCGCCGTATCCGTTGCAGCAGACGACGACGGTCGCATGATGCACGAGGAGTCGGGTAGCCTTCGACTATGCCCATGGCTGACGTGTTGATTGGAGTCGTTTAAATGCCATGAACTATACCAGAAGGAACAGATATGAGAAGCATGAGACGGCTTCAGGCTATGTTGCATGCATGTAAACAGTGTCAGGCAAGTTGTACTGATGACTCGCTCGCGGACAAGCGATCTGGCTGCGATGCCATCCGATGAATGGAAAGCATGACGCCCAAGTACCGCCTGACATGCCGTGCCCGATTGTCCAGAATGAGACTCCCACAACAGCCGTAGACTACGTCTTCATCAAGTAGGCACTCGATCATCATTAGGACGTGGCAATTTTACTCGATGTATCCCAACGCTCGAAATGCTTCATCCAGAATGTCTCGCAGTACTTTTTGCTTGCGGGCATTATACCCATTCGTCGACTCGCCCGCCTCGCGAGACTGCCCTGCCGAAACCCTCTTCGCCTCCGCGTAGCGCGCTCTCGCCTCAGGATGAAGCACCAGCCACTCTCGAAAGATGCGATGCCTTTCCACCTCCGGACAGTCCGGCCCAAAGACATGCAGATTCACAGGAACAGGGTCCCTGCCTCGCCCAAAGAAGCGGTGCTCATGCCACTTTGGCTCGCGCAGCAGAAAAGTGAAGCCGATGGATTCCAGAGGCCCCACGTATGAAGCCTCATCGTGGATGTCCTGGACCGTGAGGTCGATGTCGATGATGGGCTTGGCGGGGAGGTCAGGGACGCTGGTCGAGCCCGTGTGGGCGATGGCGAGTGCCGTGTCGCCGAGCGCTGCCTGGATGCGGGCCCTGATGTGCTGAAACTGCTGCGGCCACGTGGGATCCGGATCGACAATTCGGATCGCGTCGGGGAGGTTGCGCGTGGCGATGCGCTCGACGGCGTTGGGATCTTCTTGAATGTGGGCGACGATTTGTTCTGGCGCGACGGGCATGGCAGCGGTGAGTGCAGAGGTGCGTGTGCTGGTACACACGCGTTGCGTGGAGAACAGCAAGTCGCGACAATTCAGATGTCTAGGGTGTACATGCTTGTCACTTTGCTTATCATTTGGCACAGGATGCGTTGTTAAACAGGACTCGATTCAAATGGCTCCTTACTGGCCTCCAATTCAGAGGCCGATGTTCGCGACTGCAGGACGACTGCTGTGAAAACCACTCCGGCGGCTAGTGTCATCGACTCCTGCCCAGCAAAACAGGCAAAGCTAATAACGTGTGTAGATGAGACATTCCAAGAGAATGAGCCATTTCGTCGTGGTCAATCTAGATGCAATATGACGCATTCTGCCACGGAATCCCTCCGTCGCCGGTCCACCAAATAATCCGTCGCTAGCAAAACAGCACAGCGCCCCGAGTCCAAAGTATCTGCGTTCTTGTCTATACTAGAATAACCACTCCCACTTGGGGTAAGCTTGCATCTTCCTCACCATTACTCACGGCGAGTCCTCTTCCTGGGGCCGTTTCCCCTGGCAGGCTTTGCCCGAGCTGCCACGGGTGTGTCTTGGTGCACGGCGCTACCATGGAGTTGGTATTGCCCATTCGACCTTGCGGGAGGTGTCCGGGCGTCGCTCTGCGATGATGTCGCACCATCGACAAACTCAACTTTTCCAATAGAGGGCGAGACAAGAACAGAGGTCTTAAATTGCTCACTCGAATTGCAAGCTGGACATGCGACTTTCGGGAGAAAATTGTCTGTAGCACGCTCGAAGCACGAAATGCATACGAAGCGCCTCATCGAGTCGGCATCCGGACAGCGATACGAGAGCCGTGTTTCTTCCAGAGCGTCTTTTAGATGACTGTTAGAAGACGATTCTCAGTTGATCTCACAGTCTACTCACAGCATAGCCTGGTTGCATGGGTATAGTTGATGGACCTCGAAGCAAATACAAGAAAAGAGAAACGATAATTGACCGCGAGCTGACTGCCAATTCTCTGAAAGAAACGGGAGCTTCTCAGGTAATAGGCGGCGACAAAGCATCGCCAAAGTCCCTCAACAGCTTCTAGGCATCCCATTCGCGAGAAATAGAACTCAGCTCCCATAAGCAGTGACCCAGCGCAGTCGTATTTTTGGGCCAAGTTTGCCAATTTGTAGAGCACCACTCCGTCGGACAAGTCCAGGTCGAGCTGCGGCTTTCCATGCAAAATACCACATAGGACTATCCAGCTTTCGGCATCGTCATCGACCAAAGTAATAGTTCTGCCCTGCGGATATCCATCACTGGCAGGTTTGGAGCCCTTAGGCTCTTTGATGGCGTCGGACAAGAGTGCGCTGGCATTCATCAATGGCCATGAGTGTACCTGAATAACCTGCTTGACTGATCCGACAATCAGTTGCAAATCTCCATTCGTGGCGAGAACGAAGGGTTCTGGCGGCTCGAGTTCGCTCGATGGAGTTTCTGATTTAACAAACGGCTTCCGTGCCGTGGTCGGATTGTTCATTTCCTAGTCGCGTCTGTTGATGTTGACTTTGTGATGCAACTGGTACACTGAAATATGACGTTTCGTCGACCTGCTGCTAAAGCCAACGGGAAACGGTAGCGCACAGATTTCGCGTGAGTTTTGTGAGCCGGAAAGCCGGAGCAAATCAGGTTGACGCGCTGAGCAGCCGCCGATGGCTGCCAGACGTCTGCCGACGGGCATCGCAGGTGTTGGCAGCTGGCAGCCCGGGGTACCTATGGTCTTGTCAAAGTGCTGCCTCTTCTCACTCCAAGGGACGTCCATGGGTCTGGACATGGCCAGGCGTGGCTGGATTATTCAACCTGCCCTTGCTGGGCTGTACGGTTGCGACTGATATCACTCGAGTCTGCAAGGCCAACGAGATGCTCTGTTCCTGACGCCGCCCAATTGTTGACGATTATTTTAGATAAAACTCCAGGGACAGCTATGTGTGGTGTACATGCTGGACTGCATTTACATACCGTAGCTGCTGCTGCAAATGCGCCTTAATGTGGTGCCTGTCACCACGCCCAAGCCACCCGGCGATTATCCACCTCACCTGCACTCCGTCCTGGCTCAAGCGCAAATCTCAGCTTCGGTTCACTCCCTCGATCGCACAGCAAATGGCTTGACTCACAAGATGAGCGACGCTGAGCCGGGCCCACCAAAGGGCCACTCGAGGAACAAGTCCTCGCTCTCACGATGTAAGTCTTTGGGCACCGTTCTCAATTGGTCACGGTGCGAATGAGTGTCCGTCGGTCGGCCGAGCTCATCAAAGTCCTCATTATTCACTGAGATGCTGCAGCGTCACGGCCGCGATCCTCGACGAAAGGGCCACTTGACGCAGACGAGTCAGTACGGCCGTTCAAATCTCAGAGCAGCGCTCTGTACTAAACAGCCAAACAGCGATCCGTCAACCTCGCCACCGACGCCCGAGCCATCTCGCCAGCTCCCTCTGCGCGTCCCCTCGCAAGCCCGCTCAGCAACCGCCTCGCCGGCACCCCAAATCGGCGAACCGCGCCCCAAGGACTTTGCATTTCTCCTCCGCCCAGAGATCTACCACCCGCTGACGCCTCTCAATGTTCCCGCTGCGTTCCGCAACTCCCCCAAGCAGCCTGACGCTGCCGCGCCGGTCGAAGAGCTCCTCGCCAAGGGGCACTTTCGCGCGGCCGCCATCGCAGCCGTGCAGGAACTCACAGGCACAGGCAGCCGCGGGATTGTAGATGCTACAGACTCGCAGCGCATCTTCGACCTGCTGTACACGCGCCTTGTCTGTCTGACGCTCGTCGACGCCACTCCGCTTGCGGCTCAGGAGGTCAAGGCGCTGGAGGACCTGAGCGACCCGCGACGATATGTCGACGCCAGAACCGGCGAGCACCTCGTGCCGTGGGATCTGCGAGTCCTCAACGTGCGACTCCAGGCACTGGGGTTTGGCGACCCGCGCCGCGCTGTCATGAGCTACCACGACCTCGCGAGGGAGGCGCGCCGGCAGGCAGGGAAGGCTGACAGGCGGCAGGACACGGCTGCCTGCGCGCTGTGGAAAGACCGTCTGCACGGGCTTGGCGTCAAGGTTGCCGGTGCGCTGATTGACATGGACGACCTATCGGGTGCTGCGCAACATCTCGCGAGTCTTCGTGATCGCGGGGACGGCAAGATCGCGCTCTCCAGGGCCCTGCTGTGGCTGCATCTCGGCGATGTCAAGGAGGCGCGGGCCTGTGCGGCACAGTGCTCCGAAAGCGTCGCCGAGACAGAGAAGCTCATCTCGGCTCTGTGTGATATGGCAGACGGCGAGTACGCATCGGCCGTGGACACCTGGCAGGCGCTGCGGGAGAGCCGTGCCGAGGATGAAATGGTTGGCGTCAACACGGCCGTGTGTCTGCTGTATCTGGGCAGAATGCAAGAGGTATTTCCATGGGTCTCTTGTCCACTGCTCCCTTGCCACTCTATTCATCTCGCTCCCTGTTCTCCGGTCCCCTCTCGTTTCCGTCATATTGCCCTCATGAACCAAGTTTTACGCAGAAGCGCCCACTGACAACCATCTCCAGGGGAGGGACATTCTTGAGAGTCTCGTCCAGTCGGGCTTCTCGTCGCACACGCTGCTCTTCAATCTGTGCACCATGTACGAGCTGTGCACGGAAAAGAACCGCAGTCTCAAGACAAAGCTCGCCGACCGGGTCGCAGCCATGGACGAGTCGCCAGCGGGCTGGGAGAAGATGAATGCCGACTTTAAGCTTTGAACTGTCGCGTGTGAATGCTGTTGTGCAACCTACTTGGCCGTGCCTCGCTCCCACAGTGCCTCGGCGTCTGGTGTGAGCCGTGTACCGTCTCTCCTTCGCCTACCACATGCGAGCGGGGAGGTTCTGCCTCCGGCGGCCCTACCGGGGGTCGCCTGCGGCGGGCTGGCCTCGCTGCGCTCGAATGCTACGATGTATGCTACTTGTTGAGCCCAACTTGGGTATGTAGAGGTGCGTGGAAGTAGGTCGGTCATCACGATTGAAAGCGCAACGCAGTCCATGCATCTTGCGACATGATGACTACGCCCAACAGCGCAAAACACGCGCGAATGCAGGTATCCGTTCTCTGGCATTCTTCAACGGCTCAGACGTCACCGGGACGTGTGCCAATCGCGTTTTCGGCGTCGAAGCCTGTCGTGCAGCCTTCCTCTCTGGGGCAATGTCCCCTCGCTGACTGCCACTGGCATCAAACTGTTGACCAAGAAGTTGCACCACTCCTACCTACACTGAATCAGACCCCCGGCACAGGCCATTGCGCACGTTGTTGCCTCAGCTGTCGACCAACAAGCTGGACAATGTTCATAGACTGATGCTTAAGGTACAAACACTACTAATGGCCTGCCCTCGTATCCTCAGGACACATATCAGACACTGCACTGTGAGAGGGCGACGTTGCAGAGTTGTAGACTGCCGTGAGACGTGCCTAAATTCATGCACGGGTGTGCGGTTCTGATCTGGACAGCCATGAACCTCTCCTCAACGACCTGTGAAACAACAGTCTTCGCCCGAACTGGCATCTCCCTGCGATGCCGATCTACTAGTCCACTCTTCCGCGCACACCCGCAGATGGCCAGCGCTGCCGGAGGCGCTGCGGGGCCGGAAATCGAGCCTCGGCACTTTGAAGGCCAACCGAAAGCCCAGCTTCCGACGTCCTCTTTCTCTCTCTCTCTCTTTTTTTTTTTCCTAATTTCTATTCTACGTGCTAAGCGTCACGTATTGATCTTTTTTCTCCTGTCCGTTCGTAACATTTTGGGCTTGTCACCATGGCCGAGCGCGCGTCGCAAATAGCCCAGCATTTGAATTACCCCAAGGGCCTGCTGGCTGGGCAGGTGGCCATCATCACCGGCAGCGGGCAGGGCATCGGGGCCGAAACTGCGCGGCTGTTTGCCAACGAAGGCGCCAAGGTGGTGGTCACTGACATTGATGCAGGTAATGGATGCTCATTCTTGCCATTTTTATTTTTTGAACTTGCCGCACACCTCCTTGTCTTTTCTGGAAAAGGAAATCCACCCCTCATCCCCTGTTGCGCAGAGCGAGACCCTCCCCAAAGGAAAAGGAGGAAGTTTGAAAAAGTATGATCAAGTCTCAATGCGGAAAAGAAAAAAAAAGGGGAAGAGGCAGCAGGGAAAAAGAGAGATTGTATGATTTTTCTGACTTGACTCAAAACGCAAATACTCGTCCTTGATCTAAAAAAAAAAAATTAATAGAAAAAAGCAACGCTGTGGCCCGCAGCATAACCCAAGCCGGCGGCCAGGCCATCTCCGTCCCCGGCGACGTCCTGTCCGACGAGCACATCACCCGGCTCGTCTCGCAGGCGGCCTCGTTCGGCCAGGGCAAGATCCACATCATCGTCAACAACGCCGGGTACACGTGGGACGGGGTGATTCACAAGATGACCGACCGGCAGTGGGACACGATGATGGCGCTGCACTGCACGGCGCCGTTCAAGCTGGTGCGCGAGGCGGCGCGGTACTTTCGCGTGGCCGACGACGGCGAGGCGCGGTGCGTCGTCAACGTCTCGTCGACGAGCGGCGTGCACGGCAACGCCGGGCAGATCAACTACGCGCTCGCCAAGGCGGGCGTGACGGGTTTCACCAAGACGATTGCCAAGGAGTGGGGGCCGAGGTTCGGCGTGCGCGCAAACACCGTCGCCTTTGGGCACATTGCCACGAGGCTCACGGCCGCCAAGGAGGACGGCGCGTACGTGCAGGGGCCCGGGGGCGAGAAGATCGGTCTGGGGATCCCGCGGAAGCAAAAGGACCTGAAGGAAAAGGGCACAGATCATGCCAGTGCCACTACCGCTAATGGTGGTGGTGGTGATGGTGATATAAGAGGAGGAGGAGCAAGAGGAGGAGGAGGAGCAAGAGGAGGAGGAGGAG
>JAPFUF010001208.1:0-27417 GCA_030780645.1 Aschersonia sp. MBC 508 | reverse complement strand
TCCCTCCCCTCTCTGATTCTTGCTTCGCCTATGCCCTCTTCTTAGCGGACAGCAGCGCCCTTGAGCGTCTGGACCGTGCAGACGCCGCCGCTCTCCGTGACCAGCCTGCCGACGTCCGTCTTGCCCAGCTGCGCCACGACCGACGCGTCAAAGACGACGTCGAGGCTGTCGGTGGTGGTGAAGCCCGGCTGGAACGTCTCCCAGATCTTCTTCTTGGGGTTGAGCACGGCCTCGGGCTGGCCTGCCCAGCCCTCGAAGAAGACGCGCTCGCCGGCCCTAGCCCCCTCGGGCGGCGCCACGAGCTCCACGGGGCCCTTGTCGTCGTGAGCACCGCCGCCCTCTGCCTCTGCCCCTTCGCTACTACTGGGTTTCGGCTTGGGCGAGGCCGCGAGCACCATGGCGCAGGACTTGATGCCGCGCATCTTGACCGGCTTGAGGTTGCACACCACCACCACTTTGCGGCCCTGCATCTGCGCGAGCGGGATGAGCCCGTTGAGCCCGGAGCACACCGTGCGACAGACCTGGCCCTCGTATTCGACGTAGTCTTCACTGCTGCCCGCAGGGTCGCCCATGGCAATGGTCGAGACGTACAGAGAGTCGGCGTCGGGGTGGTTCACGGCTTTGAGGATGTGCCCGACGCGCAGGTCAATGAGACATGGCGACAGAGTGGTGGCTGCGGCGGCCGCGGCAGGGGCCTTTTGTTGCTTGGGGGCCTTTTCCTTTTTCTGTTTGCCGGCCTTGGCGCCGCCGGCAGCAGTGGCATCTTTGATCGCGTCCACCGTTTCCTTAACCTTTTCCTTGGTGCGGTCGACGAGGGAGGCGTCCTTGTTCTGTTCGCCGGATGCGGGCGCTGCAGCAGCAGCAGCAGCGGCGGCAGCTTTTTCCTTCTTGAGCCGCTCCTTTTCAGCCTTGGCGTCGATCGGGGGCTTGACGTAGCGGACGTCGTCCTGGTCCACGGCAAACTTCTGCCCATCGGCGAGGGCGAGGCCAAAGAGGGTCGAGTTCTGCACAAAGTCGAGGTGGCGCACGATGTGCGGGTGGCCCTTTTCGCCGGAGCGCTCCTCGGCGGACCACTTGGCCACGGTCGGCGACAGGCTCTCGTAGATGGCGACGTCGGCTTTGCTGGGCTTGCTGCCGAGGAGGGTGGTCCGGCTGGCGAGGTGATTGTTGAGGGTTTCGAGAATGGAGGTCTGTTCGTCAGAGGAGGAGGAAGAGGACTTGAGACGGTCAGAGGTGGTCAGCCATTGCTGGATCTCGGCCTCTTCCGTGGCCGTGTAGGTCTGGCTGGCGATGGAAGTCATTTTGCGAGCGTGACGGATCGAGACGGCGGAGGAGGAGGAGGAAAGGGCCCGGATGGTGCGGTGCAGAGTACGGAGAGGATGCAGCGTTGAGGATGAAGGTGAAGAAGCGGCCCCTGTGCACGAAAGCAGAGGGCTCTCCTTCTTATCGAGTCGGCGTGGGTGGTATTCAGGGGGAGGGAGTCTTTAATTTGAAAAGATTGAACAACAGATGTCAGGGTTTTTTTCTTGTGTCATGGCGTCGGGGTGGGATGCCGCAATTGAGGTGAAGGTAGGGTAGGTGCCTGGGTGGGGGCGGGGCGGGTGTGCGAGTGTCAGACTCGAGTCTCCCAATAGCGATTCCGTTGCGTTACTCTGTCTACGGCCTAAATATGAACGGCTGTCTACGCAGTGTATATTACGGACCACCATCCAGTCTACATGGCACTCACCTATCGAGGATAGACAATCTGCATCTCATCGCGGCAAGGTTCGCGGCAAGTTAGGCCGAGCGAGGCAGCTGCAACCAAGAGCCAAGGCAGGCAGGCCATGGACCCCTACCCTTCCGTGCGGGCCGTTAGCCGCCCACCGTGACTAAGCAGGCACCAGCCAGACAAGCTCTTAACGCGAAGGGCCGCGAACCGCGGACGTTTCGCGCGAATCACATTGCTTATCGGGTCACGCGTATAGACAGCGTCATCGCCGCCGACACCCGTCGCCCTCGCCATCGGGTTGGCCATTACCGTCACCACTTTTTTTTTTGTTGCTGTGCAGTTCCTCCTGCTCCTCACCTTAGATTCGTCGAGCCTTTTGTGTTTTTTTTTCCTCCTTTGAGCGCAGAGAATGACTATTTTGCTGGAAGACAAGACATTCTAGCTTCACATTTCCCAGGTGCGGTTCTGCCTCTTTCGCGGATAGTTTTAGCTGTTCTAGTGCCCCGGATGGTTGCGTGCCAGTGCACCTCTGCCTCGGGCGGTCCCTGATGACCCGAGGCGGCAGTTCGCGGGGACGCAAGGCACAGGATTGATCTATCGTTTTTTTTTTAATCTCATTCTTTGCTTGATTTTTCTTTCAACCCGGGGTTTTTTCTTTTCTTGTCTTTTGTCGTTCATTTCGAATCCTATCATGGCGCAATCATCCGCGTCTTCGGAAGTTGACTCGTGCACAGAAGCTTCTGCAATGTCCAGCATTACCAGCGCGACGGCTTGGCCGTTGCCAGACTCTCGGGATGAGATTCAGTTCACTGAAGACAGCATGCTGAGAGAAGAAAGAAACGCGAGGGCTGAGAACAGACGGAATGATGAAAAGAGACGGAGAGCCACGACCCGGAGGCGGGCCATGAAGCGAAAAGCTGAGACCCAAGCAGAGCGCGAGGCCAAGGCGCGAGAATTAGATGAGCTGCTCAGAAAAAGCGCCAACTTCAGCGAGATCCTCACCAAGAGAACCCAAGTACTCGGTCGCGTCGGCAGCAGCCTCGACGGCAAGTCGCTCAGGCAGGCTAATCTCGACATGGCCACGCAGCCGAAATGCGTGTCCGGGGGCGCATTGCGAGACTATCAGCTGGAAGGCCTGACATGGTTGTATGAGATCAGCTCTCAGGGCATGAGCGGCATTCTCGCCGATGAGATGGGTCTTGGTGAGCCCGGAGGAATCTCATCCAATCGGACGCTTGCGCAGTGATGGCTGATCCTTGCAGGCAAAACCGTGCAGATTATCGCGCTTATCGCGCTGCTGCGCGAACAGGAGGCATACCTCGGCCCGCACCTCATCGTGGCGCCTCTGAGCACCCTGTCCAACTGGATGGAAGAGTTCCGCAAGTGGGCGCCCTCCATCCCCGTAGTCATGTATCATGGCAACCCGGCGCAGCGCCAGGAGATTTTTGAGAAGAGGATGATCAAGAACATGAGGGGTCCCCGGCCGACCCTGGACTTTCCGGTGGTCTGCACATCTTATGAGATGGTGTTGAGAGACCAGGCCAATCTGATGCGAGTGAAGTGGGAATTCATCATCATCGTATGAGACTCCGCCGTCTTTGGGTGCAGGCCTCCCACCATACGCTGACGCCTTTCACAGGATGAAGGGCATCGCATGAAGAACGCGGACGCGAAACTGTACCAGCACTTGCGGCGGTTTCCGTCGGCCACAAGATTGCTCATCACGGGGACACCGCTGCAGAACAACCTCAAGGAACTATGGTCGCTCCTGCATTTTCTGCTTCCCGCCATCTTCACCAACTGGGAGGCCTTTGAAACGTGGTTTGACTTTTCGGATCTCGAAGACGCCGACGCGGCCGAGAACTTCATCACAAAGGAAATGAACAAGGAGCTGCTCCAAAAGATGCACATGATCCTGCAGCCCATGCTCCTGCGGCGCGTCAAGCAAGATGTCGCCGCGTATCTGCCGAGGAAGCGCGAGTATGTCTTGTTCGCTCCCATGACCAAGGAGCAAACCGATTTGTACAACGCCTTCACCAACACGGAGGTTGACGCAAGAGCGTATCTCCGGCAGAAAGTGACCGAGCAAGTCAACAACAGCGCGAGAGCTTCCGGACCGTCGACTCGGCAG
Organism: Aschersonia sp. MBC 508; assembly: GCA_030780645.1. Lineage (NCBI taxonomy): Eukaryota > Fungi > Ascomycota > Sordariomycetes > Hypocreales > Clavicipitaceae > Aschersonia > Aschersonia sp. MBC 508. The sequence goes on along the minus strand of JAPFUF010001208.1, from coordinate 23,575 downwards.
TCGTCGCGATCCAGCAGCCGCAGCAGCAGCCGGGCGGTAAAGTCCAGACAAGCTGCAGCTCCGAACGAAGAGCCAGTCTCATCACCTCTGCGACAAAGCCCTAGGGGTCAAGTGACGCGCGAGCTTGCCGGCGAGACCATTGACGATGACGCGGCTTTTCAGAAGCTTCCTGCTCGATCGCAGGCGCGCAAGCGAGCGCGTGAGCTGGCTGGCGAGACCATTGACGATGACGCGGCTTTTCAGAGGCTTCTCGCTCGATCGGAGGCGCGCAAGCGAGCGCGTGAGCTCGCCGGCGAGACCATTGACGACGACGCGGCTTATCAGAAGCTTCTTGCTTGGGCGGAGGCGCGCAAACGAGCGCGCGAGCTTGCCGGCGGCGATCAAGCGACTTTCCGCAAGCTCGTTGCTCAGATGAACATTGTCAAGCCAACTCTTAACAAGCCCCCGACAGACGGCCCACAGGAGACAAAGCTGGAACCTGCACCACCTGATGCTGCAAACAAGGGAGCAAAACGCAAGGATTCTCCAGAAGTGCCAGCGTCAGACGCCAAGAAGGGAGCAAAACGCAAGAGTTCGCCAGCAGGGCCAGCGCCACCAAAGTCCAAGCGCGCTCGTTCAACTCGTGCGTCTTCTCCGGTCATGACGCGCGGCAAACGCACCAAGTATGCCGAGGCCAGCTCCGACGAAGAGGCCCTGTCTGACGATGCCTTTGAGGCAAAGCTGGCCGATGAGGCGGCAAATGCGGACAGCGAAGAAGAAGAAGCGGATGACCTATTGCCGCCTGAAGAGGCAGAACGACAGGAGACGTTGGACATGGCCCGTAAGCATCTCTCTCTCTCTCTCTCTCTCTCTCTCTCTCTCTTTCTTTCCCAAATACAGTCTCGCACATCCGTCCGTCCGTCCGTTTGTCCGTCCCTCTTTTTGTGCTGACCGGGCCCTGCCCGCGCGCGACTCAGTGAAACAACTCTCTCGGAAGAAACTCGGCAACCCTCTCGCCCAGCTGCGTCTGGTGTGCAACAGCCCGCACAACTTCTACAACCCGTGGGCCACGGCGACGGACGTGCCGGTGGACGAGTCCATCGTCACGTCGTCGGGCAAGATGCTGCTGCTGGACCGGCTGCTGCACAAGCTGTTCGCCTCGGGCCACAAGGTGCTGCTGTTCTCGCAGTTCAAGACGCAGCTCGACATCCTCGAGGACTACAGCCGGGAGCTGCGCGGCTGGAACGTGTGCCGGATCGACGGGTCCGTGCCGCAGGACAGTCGCCGGCAGCAGATCCAGGACTTCAACAACGACCCGGCCTTCAAGCTGTTCCTGCTGTCGACGCGCGCCGGCGGGCAGGGCATCAACCTCGCGTCCGCCGACACCGTCATCATCTTCGACTCCGACTTCAACCCGCAGCAGGACCTGCAGGCGCAGGACCGCTGCCACCGCATCGGCCAGACGCGCCCCGTCATCGTGTACCGCCTCGCGACCAGGGACACGGTCGAGGAGACGCTGCTCATGGCCGCCGACGCCAAGCGCCGGCTGGAGAAGCTCGTCATCAAAAAGGGCAGCGTCCTCGACGACGTGGGGCCAAAGGGGGGGCCCGGCAAAGCCCAGCTCGACGACGACACCCTGCGCAGCCTGCTCCTGCGCGACGGCCAGGTGTACGAGACATCGTCGACCGGCGGTGGCGGCAGCGAGATTCTCAGCGACCGGGACCTGGAGGTGCTGTGCGACCGGAGCGAGGCGGCCTACGAGAACGCTGCCAAAGGCCTCGGTGACGCTGATCTGTACCGCGTCGTGGAGACGGGTGCAGACTCTATCCAGATGGCTCAGAGGTAGTTTTTTTTCCGCGGGAGGCTGGCGCAGACTCTGGCCAGATGGCTCGGGAGTAGCCGCATGCGCCGTGGCTGTGAAAGAGGCAAAAAAAGAAAAAAAAGCTGCCAGTCTTTCTATTTTTTCCTCTTTGTTTGTCTGTCATTCATTTCCAGAAGCGAAGAGGGGGAGGGGGGCCTACGAAGAGGTCTCGGCGACGCTGATCTGCTTTGCGTCGTGGACGGGCGGCGGCGCGGAGCCCATCCACTTGGCCAAGAGATGGCTCGCGCATGGTATCGTGCGTCGGGAGTGCAGATCAGCGTCGCCGAGGCCTCTTCGTAAGGAGACTGACGCGGCGGACTCTATATCCCAGGTGGCCGAGACGGGAGCTGACGCATGTTGGCCATGATTGTGGAGATGGGGGCACGGAGACGGGACGGCATCTCCCAATCTCCTAGGCAGCTCGCGATCGGCGGCCATGCGGAAGGACGAGAACTGCCTTCCCTTCCTACGCCATCTTCTCCCTCTCTTTTCTATTTCTCCCCCTTTTCTCTTCTTTTGTGTTGCGTTTCCTGAGCCATCCCCCAGCATCTTGGAAATGCGAAAGCACCACTAGCCGTTAACTCCGCCTACAAGAGATTGTTTTGTTTCATCATTGCATTGCTCATAATTGCCTCGCGGTTTTACGGGTTGGAGGTATGAAAGCACCACTAGCCGTCAACTCCGCCTACAAGGAATTGTTTTATTTCATCATGGCATTGCTCATCATTGCCTCGTGGTTTTGCGAGTTGGAGACATGAAAGCACCGCCAACCGTTGATTCCGCCTACAAGAGATTGTTCCATTTCAAATATACACATTGCATTGCTCATCATTGCCTCGTAGTTTGGCGGGTTAGAGACATGAAAGCACCACCAACCGTTGATTGCGCCTACGAGACATTGTTTTATTTTAAATATACACATTGCATTGCGCATCATTGCCTCGTAGTTTTGCGGGGTGGAGACATGCACCGTTGTGAGGCCTCGCCAGAGTTCGTCGCCTGTGCGTATATACAGGACCACGGCGCGTGGTCTTGCATCGTGCAGGCAGACCATTGGTTAGCCCTCGTCACTTTGACACATGCAGATACACGTGCCATCGTTCATGATGGCAAGCCTTTGTCAGAATCGTCACATGTAAGGCATTACGTCGTTCATGGCCAGGCATTGCCCCGAATTTTTTGTAGATGTACATTACTTGACTCATGTGAGGAGGCATTGCCAGGATCGTTTGTAGATATACAATACTTGACTCGTGTGAGGGAGGCATCGCCAGAATCGTCGTCTGCAGATGCATCTACATGACTTCATTCATGGCAAGGTTTCGCGCGCCAGCATCATCATCTGTAGATATACATTACTTTATACGTGAAAAGGCCTCGCCAGAAGCGTCGCCTGTAGATGTACATGACATTATTCATCATCGGGTCGTGTGCCCTTTTTCCCCTTTCCCGCCACGTCGATCTTGTGTGCGCCTTTGCCGTCCCCTCCAATTACGATTTGCAGGCATCCATCCACCCACGCTATGCCATGCCATGCCATGCCATTCCTTCTCAGGTGCTCAGCTCCGTCACATAGCCAATCTGCCGCCTGGCGGCATCGCTCATCCCGAGCCCAGGCGAGCCCGGCCCGTCGGCGAGCCTCTTGGCCAGCTTCTCCTGGCTCTCGACCAGCTTCCGCTGGGCCTCGAGGCGCGTCTTGAGGCGCGCCTCGGCGCCCTTGTCCAGCCGCTCGACCTCCTGCCGCTCGCCGACGCGCACGGCGCTCAGGGCGCGCGCGTTGTCGGCGCGCTCCTTGTTGAGCTTGGTCTCCCACTCGAGCATCTTGCGGTGCCGCGCCTCGTCGGCCTCGAGCTCCGTGGCGGCCAGCGCGCGGCTCCGTCCGACCGACGACTCGGCCAGCGTCTGCTGCTCGTCCAGCCGCCGCGCGTGTGCCGCCGCCGCGAGCGACTCCTCGAGCTGCGCGCGCGTCCGCACCGCCGCCACGTCCTCGCCGTGCAGCTTGCGCCGCCGCGCCTCCTCCATCTCTGACCTCTGCACCGAGATCTGCTGCTCCACCGACGCCATCTCGCGCTTGCGCGCCATGGCCATGGAAAAGTCCTCGCTCTCCTCGGCGAGTCGGTGCAGGCGCGCCCGGCGCGCTCGCTCCTCGCTGGCCATGTCTTCCGGCAGGCCAACCGCGTCGTCGGGCTGCGAGCCGGACAGGGCATTGTAGTACACGTCGTGCGCGCGGTTCGCCTTGAGGATCCGCAGCAGCGACTCGCTCAGGTCCGTCGCCGCCATCAGCTTCTTGATATACATGGTGGGCGAGTAGACAAAGCCGTCGGCCGAGGTGTGTAGCGCACACGGCTTGTTGATGTACTTCCACATGCCGCTCTTGAGAAAGCATCGCGTCGTGGCTGCCGGGTCGGCCGCCTCGAAGCACAGTTGCAGCAGCGTCTTGTCGTCAGACTTGATCGACAGGTCCGACTTGGCGTCTATGAGCAGCGTCATGACCTTCTGCATGGTCCGCTCCCGATCCACCGTCATGCCCGTCTCGTCCGAGCCGTGGAGGCATGTCTCGGCCAGCGCGCTGCGGCCCTCGTGCAGGGGACTGGGGAAGTCGGGGTCGTGCCCTGCCTGCACCAGCACTTTGACCACCGAGAGGTTAAGATCGCGCGCCGCGTTGTGCAGCGACCCATCGTCCCGGGCCGGATCCGCAGCCAGGAGCATCGACACCATCTGCGTCGAAATCTCGCCGCCGACTGCTGTCGCCATGGCCAGCGGCGTGCGACCCTGGTAGTCCAGGCCGTCGACGTCGGCGCCCTCGAGCAAGAGGAGCTTGACGAGGTCCGGCCGCCGGGTCTGGATGGCCAGCATGATCGGCGTGGTCTGTGACAGCGTCGTCTCCGTATTGACATTGGCTGTGGGTTGCAGGGAAGGGGTGTCCCTCGTCAGCCTGTGCTCACTGCAAGCGTCGTTGATCAATGTGAACTTACCTCCGCGCGTCAGCAGCAACTCGATGACGGCGTTGCTCACTCGCTTCTGCGGCTGTGCAATGGCCCAGAGAAGCAACGTCATCTCTTCCTCGGGCTCGATGTCATCGTGAAGCTTGTACGTCGTGGCCTGGTCCTGGTATAGCCCCGCATCCAGGAGCGTCTCCAAGATCTTGGTCGATCGCGGGAACTGCGAAATGGCTCGCACCAGCACTGGCTGAGTGCCTTGCTGGCTTCGCATAACATCGATGCGGACATCCCCGTCGCGATACTCGGCAAACATGGTGAACAGGTCCAGGGCGTCTTCTTGCGTACGTACAGCATCAAAGATGCACTGAAACGCCAGCGAGAGCGTCTCAATGGTTGGGCGACACCTCAGAAGCTGTCTGGTCCACAGCGCATTGGCATTTGACGCCGCCGTCTGCAGGGGCTCGCCGTTGTTGTGGTTGACATCGGCCCCGTGATCAGCAAGTAACGTGACGAACTTGTCTGCCAGTTCTTCGGTTTCCGGCATTGAACGCTCCATGGCCAGGATCAGCGCACCACTGAGGGCATCACCCCGGGCACCCTTGTTCAGCAGGACTCTGGCCGTATCCAGCCCAGACGGAGTGAACCATCTCTCAAACGCTTCTTCCGTAAAGGCGCTGTTGAAGGCCTGGCTCGTCACCTCGGCCGGGAGATTCTTTTCGAGAAGCAATGCCAGTGACGCGGAAGCAGACTTGTTGACAGCGTCCACTATCGTCTTGCAGCCGTTTGCCGCCGGCGAGGCCCCGTGCTCAAGGAGCAGCCGCACCAGGCGATCTTCCGCATCGTCCTCGTTGACGGCTTCGTTGAGTGCCACGTGCACGTCTTCGTCAGCCTGTAGGCCGGCCTGGAAGAGATCGTTCACGACTTTGAACCTGCTGTCTCGGCTCAGGCCCCAGCAAGCCTTCAGTGATCTTGCCAGAGTAGGCTGAGCAACTCTCTTCTGTTTCTTCCTTGTCAGCCTGCTCGTGAATAAAACTTCGGTCGCTGAGACGTTGTCACGCTTACCTGTGCGCTGCCCTCGTCCCATAAGCCAAGTAGCAGTTCCAGATTGCCAATAAACGCACTTCTGGTCGCGGCCACGACGCACTCCCCGTCGTTAAAGTTGACGTCTGCCCCTGCCATGAGAAGAACCTTGAGGATAGCTTGTCCATCTTCGCCGTAGCGCGCCGCCGTCTGCAGTTGCGCATCCACCAAGTCGCCTTTGATGCCTTTTCTGAGCAGTTGTTCGAACACCATGGCTCTCTTGCCTAGATCTCGTAGCTCAGTGGCCGCTTGGAAGCCAGCCTCGAGCGTATCGTCGCCAACATGGCCATCTTGCTTGAGAAGGATGCTCAGCAGTTCTGCCGAGCCGCCTCGACACGCCTCGATGATGGCCTTTCCGTTGTTGGTGGTGATGTTGGCGCCGTGCGCAATGAGCAAATCGCCGAGCTGAACGTCGCCATCCCGGGCTGCCACGAGCAGAGCGCTGGAGGCGCCTTCCTTAGAAACACCGAGTCTCAGCAGGCTCTCGCACATGGACTGTCTGGCTCTGCGGTTCTTCACGTCCATCGCCTTGCTCAGCATGCCTGTCCGCAGTGCAGCAGACGAGGACGACTTGGCCAATAGCAGATCCATCGTTTCTGGCGACTCTTTCGACACACAGAGCGACATGGCCTCTCCGTCGGTTGTGTCTGCCGCGGCAGCCAAAAGGCTTTGCAGCGGCACATCCTGCGGATAGGCCGTGATGGTGTGGATCAGCGCTCGATTCGTCTCCAGGGGATGTGCTCCCGCACCGACTAGTTTCTTAGCGAGCGCCAGCCTCCGATTGGGATCGGTGAGCCGCAGAACATGTGGCAGGGCAGCCCCGAGCGAAACAGCTGTCAGTCCGCACTTGGCGTCAAACAACATGTCCGTCACCTTGGAGTTGGCGCCAATCACCCCGTGGCACAGCGCTGCCGCCTTGAAAGCGTTGGGATCAGCACCGCCGTCGAGCAGAGTCTGCAGCGTGGAGAGCGAGGCCTTTGTGTTGCTGGTCTCCAGCAAGGACTGGACTTCGTGCACCAGCACCCAGTCCAGATCGGGCTTATGGGTGCAGTCTGAGAGAATAGTTCGCAGCTTTGCTGCCTTGCTCTCGGTTGAAGGCAAAGGAGCCAGCTCGTTGAGGGCGCATGTCATCGTAGAGGCGGAGGGTTTTCCGTGGCCAAACACGGCCTCTAATATCTTGGGGTCCGGATTCGATACCGCTTTCTTGGCAATGGCGCCCTCCAGGAGATTCACATCAGCACCGCCCTGCTGGAGCAAAAGCTTCAGAAGCGGCGCATCGACCGGCCGCTCGCCCAACGTCTGCAACAAAGCCGAAGCGACCTGTTGACTGCCAATGACCGCTCCGGCGCCCATGAGCATAGACATGATCTCGAACCGCTCCTCGTGATCGGACAGGTTCATGGCGTCAGGGATCCTTGCTGCCGCGGTTTGGGGTGATGCTTTTTTCAACAGTGACTGGAGCAGCGTGGTGTCCTTTTGCTGGATCACACCGGCCAGCCCCGGGCCCTGGCTGAAGTTGATGTCGGCATTGTGCTCCAGGAGCATGTTGATCAGTGCGCTGTCCCGGCGTGAAACGTCTTCGTTAATGGCGTCGTGCAACGCGGCATGCAAGCACGGCCCGGGCAGTGACCGTTTCAGGAATAACTGAACCATCTGGTGACGACCCTTCAAGGGCAGTTTTTTGGTGAGTGGGAAAACGGCCGACAGGGTTTCGGCTGTAGGTTGTCGGGACAGGATCCTGTCTGTCATGATGGTGTCGCCGCGCAAGACGGCGGTTCGTAGCGCTTCGCCGGACTTGTGATCGACAGAAGCGATCTCGTGCCGAGGGACCGAGCTCGGTGATCTGTAGTGACCTCGCCTTTCGGTTGCGCCTGGAGGGGACTCGGGGAAAATAGGGCTCAGGAGCAAGCTGACGGAATCCATGTCGCCAGCCTCGGCGGCGTCGATGAGCATGTCATCCAAGACGACGCCGCCGGCGCCCTTCCTCAGAAGCAGATTCAAGATGGCGGCGCGGTGTCCGTATGGGGCGTGCTTTGCGATCAGGGGCACGCAGCTAGATGCCAGGGCAGGACTCAATTTCGCAGGCTCGGAGAGGAGCGACTTGACCAGATCCGCCTCAGCGCGGGCAATCATCCTCTTCAAAACGGCAGCGTCGTCGTACTCGACGGATGTGCCGTACTTGGCCAGCAATTTTGCCATCTCGTGGAATCGCGTGTCGCAGGCACGTTCCAGCGCTCGCGAAAGAACCTCGCCCTGGGCGCCGGCGCAAAGCAGCACTTCTGCCAAGGACAGATGAGTCGATGGATCCAGAGGTTCGTGGTCCAGCAGGACTTGGAATGACTCTGCCAGGGCCGGCCCCCGAGGCGGTTGCTCTCCCATGATGATGGCCAGAGCAATGTCTCGTCGTCCCATGGCAACGGCAGTTTTGAGGCCCTCGGCCGAGTTGTAGTTGCCGTCGGCAGTTGATTTGCTGAGGTAGATGACAGTCTCGAGACATGCGGCTTTGGCGGCATCGCACATGCAGATCGAGGTCCACTCGGGAGACGGCCGAGACTCTGCTCGCAACAGCAACCCAATCATCCGGGACCGTGTCTGGTCGGCACAAGCTCGCCGAAAGACATCCTGTCCTTCCGGCGTCTGAGAGGCGCATGCGCCATATCGCAACAGCAGCTCGGTGACACGCACATGCCCGCAGCGAATCGCGGGAGCGAGTGCCTGATCAATGGAATACGGATCGGCGTGCGGTAGCAGAACCTGGAGGGTGTCGTACTGGTTGCCCTCGGCAGCCAGCTTCAGGTACTTGGCCCGGTCGACGAATGTTTCGAGGCTCTTCCTCCGGTGCAGTATGCCATTCTTCTGCTTGGTCTGGGAGCCGTTGAACTCGACGCCGGCAGCTGCCAGCTTTGCGATGAAGGCCTCGACCACGCCGGGCGTTCCCCCGTTTGCTATCCAGGCTGACAGGACGTCGAGGATCTCGCGGGGTTCCCAATTCTTTCCCTTCTTCAGCGTGTTTGACGAGAAGGCTTTGCTGAGGCTGCTCTTCTTCTGATATTGCGCAAGCTCCGCAGCGTGACGATGCAAGAGCTCCTCGGCGGTCTGATCGTCCTTGGCAGTGAAGAAGGACGGCGATTTGTGTGGTCGCGTGAGGGAAGCTGCGGCCGGAGGCGGATTGACCCCCCATTCCTCGGAGAATTGAGCGATGCGCCGTTGGCGATCCGTGGGCGTTAGGAAGGGCATTGTGGCTGCGGCGGCGCCGGGGTGGGCATTGAGAGCTGGCGGAAGCTTGCAAAGAGCTGGCGGGGGGAACTTGAAAACCGCTGAGTCTCAGCTTTGGACGTGACCTGGGGGGGGGCCAGTATTCACGCTTCCGTGAGGACGTCACGCGGAGGGCTGAGAATCACGCTTCCGTAGGCTTTTTGGTGATTCGGCATTGGACAGCAGCACAGTTCTTGCTGCGGCGAGCGGACGCGCTTTGTCTGACGGCTTCAAGTGGGCTTCTTTTTGGTTCGGGTGAGCGTGCTTTGTCTTAAGGTTTGAAGTGGGCGTGCTTTGTCTTAAGGTTTGAAGTGGGCGTGCTTTGTCTTAAGGTTTGAAGTGGGCGCGCTTTTCTTTTCGGGTTTGAGGGTGAGCGTGCGTCTCCTCCGTGTTTGTATGAGATCCGTTCTCTTTGGATTTGTCGTTTGGCGTACTTTTTGTTTTGGACTGTGGAAAGCGGACAGAGAAGGGGGCACGGCGAGTTGATGAGTTGATATTTCCCCCCCTCTTGCTCTATGATGATGACACCAGCCGAAAACGAGACAGCAGGGCCGAGGATCAGGTCTCGGGACAGAACTGAGGACAAAGAACAAGCGCGGCAACGTGCAAGACTGGCGTCTTTGTCTTGCCTCGTCTCGGATCAGTTGCTCCTCGGGCCTCACCGGCCATTTAGATTCATTTCATTCACACGGAGCAGGGCAGCCTCGCCGTGGAGCCGGACGTCGAGCTCGTTGGGCAGTGCAAGATGGCAAGCAAGAGCTGACGGGTGGCTGGCTGGCTGGCTGGCTGGTCTGGCCCTCGTCCGACTTGGCATCCCTGTCGAGTATCCCTCCCTCCTGCCATCCATCCATAATCTTTCCCCCACCCGCTCTCCATACTACACGAACCCACATTCCATGCTGCACCACGCTTTGCGTCAGTTGTCTCGAGGCGGCGCCCAATGCCGGGGCCTCGCAGGTCTCAGTTGATGAACCGGACGGGCGAGCAACGGGCTGCCCCCAGGGGAATGGCGCCGAACCACTGCATCCTAATTTTGGATCAACTAGCCATCCCATCTGGTTTGTTCGAGCCCCCAGAGGCAATTGACACGTCGTCCCGTCCGATCTTTCGTCCAGGAAGCTTACAGTAGTCGTAGCGCTGTCCGTGGAAACATCTGAAATCGTGTCCCAGCGAAGCACAGGCACAGGCACAGGCACGCCGTCCCTCCCCTGCTGCGAGCACGAGGGTAGCATATCCACATGGCAGCACAGGACGGACGGCTTGGGGCCCAAACATGTAACTTCCCTGATTGCTTCCCTGGTGGCCTTCATTAAGCATTCAATGCGATGTCCCCGGGGGGGGTTGTGCCCTGCTGCGCTCAGAGTTTGTGTGGATGGTGAGCGATTTGGCGGGTGCTGTCGTGGCCTCCCTCGCGGCACTGCCCCCCCGGGACCAGCTCATCGCAGTTCCTTCCTTTTTCCCCTTCTCCGGTGGGACGGGCAATCGATCGCCGAAACGGCGGGTGTGGGTGCGTGCTTGCGTGCGTGGCCCCCCGGCCACCAACATTCATGCGCGCAAGGTTTTGTTTCCATCAATGCGTCGTCCTCGTCGACGGCACGCATGCTCATAATCGTTTTCATTTTTTCTCCTTTCTTACCCTACGATCTGGCTATATGGCTCAAGAGAGGCCCGACGAGCGTTTCCGGGGCAGGACCCAGGGCGTCGGTACCCGTTTCGGAGGTGGATCACATGACGACGCCAAGCCGCAACGCCAAGAGAGGACTCTGTGGACGTATTCAATCGAAGCCCAGCAGCGTGTTCGGTCCGTTTTGTCATGCAGCCCGCCTACGCATGTGCGTACTTGCCGCTCCGCCCAGCTCTTTGCGCCTGCCTGTGAGACATCTAAGCACTACGTAAAAGACTGCCGCGCAAGCGTCGTGGGTATTTTTGGCATGGCTGAGACATGACAGTCATCCCTGAGCCAGTGTCTTTTGTTCCCTGCCTCTGCGTTGCGTGGAGCTGAGTGTACTTACTGTATTGTATTCCTTGTCCAGACAGAGCTGACGCTCGTGAAAGGATTTCCCACTGGTAGGGGCCGCAGCCGATGACGAATGCAAACGTCTTGGCCTGCCATGGTGACCGGGCGAGTATTCATCCAAGTATACAATCGGCCAGCTTGAACATGGTTTCATAATGTTATCCGTCTCTCTTGTTTCCCTTGTATTTTCCCCGACAGCCGCCTTTGTCTTTCAGTAGCACCAGTAGCGAAAGCAAGGTCATGGACACGTGAATGCAAAACGCGGACGCGCAGCCACTGAGCAAAAGCAAACACGTTCAGCTTTTGAGGTCAATCTTGGGGAGAAATGCACCGTCTTGACGCCGGCCTTTGCTAGTGTCAGCATCCATAACTAGCCTGTCCCTTGCTGACTCGATGAACCGGGAGGGGGGGGGTGTTGAGCAGCCGGCGAGCCGATTGATTCATCTATTCAATCGCAGCCGTATATTTCGTGACTGACAGAAAAGCCAGAGCTGTCCGAGATCGTCGCGGTAAAACAATGCAAACGATGCCGGCAAGCCTCACGGAGCGCACAGCCGATCAGCGGACACCCGTTCATGGACCGCAGTTGGGGGGGCCCCCCCCCCCCCCCTGCCCCCGGACACTTTCTCCTCGCTTTCTCTTGTATGATCCTGTTCTTGCTACGAGATGCATAATGTCGCCAGCCTGTGTGAAATGGCTGTTGACGCGGTGTGACACGGAGTCGGGCACAACGTTTCCTTTCTCCTCGGCGAAAAGTGACTGCAGCATGCCTCCTGTGGCAGAACGCGCGACTACAAAGCGAAGATCGGGAACACATGCATCGGCACCTTTGGCTGAAGCGCCCTCTTGACGCGACCAGGGCGCCTCAAGCATGTTGACTCTGAGACGGGCGAAATCAAAAGCATCGCGTAGGGTGCCATTACGTCAAGTTCTTGAAAAACTCTCCCACATGCCCACGTTTGATTCAATGCCCGACTGTAGCCGTCCTTTGCTTGGGTTACTTGCAGCCAGAATCTTCTCTGTCTAACCCGTCGTCGGCGCTTGGACGTTCTTGCTGAGTATCAAACGTCGAGGTCCTGGACGCCCGATCCAGGGCTGCACGATGACGTTACATGATCACTGCATGAGAAAACAGAACGAAAGAGGAAAAGAACGCCACGAGTTGAAGCAGAATATTGAATTCACGTGAAAGGGTGACAATCAACAGGGACGCACCATGGGAATTGCATCATCCCATGACAATTCCCGCATCCCAGAGCTCGCATAAACCACCAGCCAGACTAGAGATCTACCAAACATTGACAATTCTAGTGCCGCCAGAACGTTAGCGTGCCTCAGTCCAGGTGCTACTCCTCGATAGAATCCATTTGCCGAGCCATACAACGTAACCATATATTCAATCCCCCACTCCTTACAACAACGGGTAGGTGCAGAAGGTATCGATGCCCCTGTTCCCCCCTGTCTCGCTAGTGGTCGACCTTTTCGTTTCCCTCAATGTCAGCTCCTGAACCGTGACTTTTTCTCTCTTCTCTCTGCGGGCAGCAGTGCTTCACGTGCTGCCACTAGGTGCGAGTAGGACAGGACCCAGGGAGAAGCTGGCTCTTGGTGTCGGGGCAGGGACGTGCGCGTTTGGGGATATATTGACCGTGCCGTTCCCCTGTCCGAAAAACGGATATCTTGGTGGCCACACCCGTAAAAGCCACGTTCAGATGAAAATGAGATGGCACAAGGAAGCGCTATGCAAAGAATTCCCAACGATTCTGAAGAACGTTTCGTAACACGAAACTTGATGTCTACCTCGGGCATTTTTTCAGGGCATATTCCAGGACATTCATTATAAAGAAGGGCCCCCGCGGGATTTGAAGCTACATTTGAGAGAATCAATGAATTACATCAGTAAACACGTCATGAAAGGGTCAAGATGTCGGCTATTTCTATTCTGACCTGTATAGCTTTGTGTCTGGCAACAGGCTGCCGGCCATTTTAGACTCACGGCGACACAAGGCCTGGGTTCGAATCCCCTCAAAGTCCTCCGAGAGACGAAGATACAGAATAAGTCAGTCAACTTTTGGATATAATGGGGACGCAAATTGAAAAAAAAAAAGAAAGAAAGAAAAGGCTTCGTGCTTCTTCCAGCAGGGAAAAGAGGTCCAAAGAAAAAAAGAATGGAAACAGTGCGAGAGCGGAACGAGAAGATGACGATCTACGTGGAACGGAGGGAAAATATCGTAATATATACTCTAGTTTTTCCCTGCCTGCAATGTAGCCGGAGACGAGTCACCATGGGCTTCGCGGCTGCTCGCAGCTACACAAAGGCACCGTCTCCAGCGGATGTGTATATATCTCTTTTTTCTTTCTTTTTTTTTTTTTTACTTTTCCGTCTTCCTCCCATTTCGTAGGACCGGCGCGCAGTCAGCCGGCCAGCCGAGTGAGGAAACAATATGTTTGAACACTTTGCTCCCTTTTTCCATCGCCACCCAAGAGTGCACCTCCTCCTCGTCGGCCATCACCATCAAGGGTCTGCAGAGCGTCCTGCCTTCCTCCTCCTCATCCTGGCGACGCCCCGCACCACCCTCCCCGCTCTCCTCCTGCTGCACACGGCTTTCCCCCCAGACGAGACACATGTTGGCGACTGGTCGCGCCGCGCCTCACCACCAGATATGTCCCTCGTAGTGCCCGGCATCCGCGGCTTTGGCGAGTCGTCCAAGCCAGCCAGCCTCGGTCGAGGCATACGTCAAGTCCGCGCCATGACGAGGGACATGGTGACGCTGATGGAGAAGCTGGGCCACAGGTCCCTCTTCGTGTGCGGCCACGATCGCGCACCAGATGCTCGTCGACCATCCCGAGCGCGTGCGCAGGGCGGTCGTGCTCGATATCTGTCTGCCCCACGCCGTGCATGTACGACGACCAGACGAACCAGGCCTTTGCGACACGACGGGCTGCTTCCATTGGTTCTTTATCTCCCAAGCGGTCTCCGCTGCCGGAGACGCTTATCTCTGCGCCCCCCCTTGCGCTTCGCCGGGTTGTATCTGGGTGCCACGATGAGGGAGACTTTTGGAACAGACAGAGTGTTTTGAATTGTATGCGAGCCAGTTTTGGCGATGCGGACAAACCCTCCGCGCCATGCGGGCCGCCGCTACCCTAGATTTGGCTGGCTGAGCAGCGGCGCGATTTGCGGGAGGGGAGGCTCATCCGGTCACCTTTGAGGGTGATTTGGGGCAAGACGGGCATGATTGATTGAAAAGTGCTTTGATGCGGTCAGGGAATGGAAGGCAGTTGCGGCGGAGGATGTCGTGGTTGATGGCTACGCTGTCGATTGCGGGCATTGTATTCCCAGAGGAGGCTCCGGACGAAATCATGTTGGCCATCCTCGAGCTTTTGGTCGGAGGCACGACGCCCTCGCATACAAACTGTGAAATGCGAACAATTGTAGTACCGGGCGTTAGCACTGCGTCGTCATTCCGGAGCGGCTGATATGCCACCTCGTCCCTTCCAGATCCCATCACCTCATAACGATGGCTACCTCGCCGAGGTGGTTCCCCCTCTTTTGGGTGCCAAGTTGCACCAGACACTCTGCATCGCAACAAAACTGCAGTATAAGTAACTGGCAAGCCGCACTGATTCTGGGGCAAGCTGCTTCTCGTCTCAATTCCTCTTGCTCAGAGCGAATACCGGCTGTCCTCTTACGTTGTCCGCCAAGTCCGCCCGTGCCACCGTATTTCCGTCGTCTTGCCCCCCCTCCCCCCCTTGCAGATCCTGATTGATAAACATCCTGATAGATGATCCACGCGAACACTCGCGTACTCATACACATACACACATACACGCACACGCACGCACGCACGCAGTCACAAACAAACACACATACAAATCAACCACACACGCACACGCGCTCACACTCACACCCACACTCACACCTACACACACCATGGCCACGGTACCGAGCACCATGAAAGCCATCGTGGTCAGCGCCCACGGTGGCCCCGAGGTGCTGCAGTACACGGACGTGCCCGTCCCGCGCCCGTCAGCCGGCCAGGTCCTCGTGCGCAACGAGTTCTCGGGTGTCAACTACATCGACACCTACTTCCGGACCGGCCTCTACCAGGCCCAGCTGCCGCTGATCCCCGGACGCGAGGCCGCCGGCCACGTCGTCGCCGTCGAGGGCGGCAGCACCCTCGTCCCTCACGGCCAGCGCGTCGTGTACATGCAGGACGGCACCTACGCGCAGTACACGGCCGTGGACGTCGAGAGGCTCGTGCCCATCCCCAACGCCATCGCCACGGAGCAGGCGGCCGCCGTGTACCTGCAGGGCCTGACGGCGTGGACCTTTGTCCGGCAGGCCGCCGACGTCAAGCCCGGGCAGTGGGTGCTGGTGCACGCCGCGGCCGGCGGCGTCGGCCTCCTGCTGCTGCAGCTGCTCCGGGGATCCAACGCCAAGACCATCGCCACGGCGAGCACGCCCGAAAAGTGCCAGCGCGCCCGGTCCAACGGCGCCGGGTGGACCATCAACTCCCACGACCCCGACATGGTGGCCAAGGTGAGGGAGATTACCGAGGGCCATGGCGTCGATGTCATCTTTGACGGGGTCGGCGCTGCGACCTTTGACGCCGACCTGGAGATGATTGCCATGAGGGGGCTGCTCGTGTCCTTTGGAAACGCCGTGAGTTTGAGTTTTTTTTTCCCCGCTCATCACTTCGCTGAATGCCTGAATTGTTTTTCTTTCCGCCGCGGAAAGAGAAAGAAGAAGAAAAAGGAAAAGGAAAAAGGAAAGGAGAAGAAGAGAGCCAGGCAAACTGACTTGTGGCCAAAACAAAGTCCGGGCCTGTCCCTCCGGTCAACCTCCTGCGCCTTGGTCCCAAAAATGTCAAGCTCATGCGTCCCGTCGTCAACGGCTACGTTGCGGAGCGAAAGGCCCTTGAAAAGTACGCCAGCGAGTTGTTTGAGCTTGTCATGTTGGGCGTCGTCAAGGTTGCCCTTCACAAAAACTATCCTCTGTCCCAGGCCGCTCGTGCTCACGTGGACATTGAGAGCCGCCAGACCTCGGGCAAGCTTCTCATCAACTGCGACTGACTAGCCGAGCGCAAGAGGAAGCGTGAAGGCATGGAGGGCCACATGACCACGGGCAAACGCTTCCTCGGCTGCGAATGAATTACTATGTAAGCGCAAGAGGAAGCGTGAAGGCATGGAGAGCCACATGACCACGGGCAAACGCTTCCTTGGCCGCGAATGAATCACTATCCAGGCGCAAGAGGTAGGGTGAAGAACACGGAGAGCAGCAAGAAAGACCACGAGCAAGCTCCGCGTTAAGCTGCGAATGACTGTCTACAGTAGGTAGGCGTGCTATGCGCGACGTCTATCCATCCCTCCCCGGGCGGCTCATGCTCATGTATATATATCGAGAGCCGCCCGCGAGACCATAGAAGAGCGCCTTAGTGGCTGCGAATGAATATTCATGCTTGCTGTTCACGATGCTCATCCTCTTGCCTAGGCTGCTCATGCTCATTATAGACGTCGAAGATTGCAGGACCTCATGCTCATGTAGTCGTTCAGAGCCGCAAGACCAGAAAAGAGGTTCTCCTTGGCGACAATTGACTATCCAAGCTCGTGAAATGGAATGAAGACGTCAAGAGCTTCAAGATTATATGTTATAGCTTCTCGTTAGCTACGAACAATTATCTAAGCTTGCTACGCACAATGTTATTCTCTTTGCTGTGCTGCTCGTGCACATATAGACGTGGACAGCCACGAGACCGTGCTCGTGCAGACAGTAAGAGCTGCAGGACCATCGGCCAGCTTCCCATCAGCTGCGAATGAGGATTTGCACTTTTAAGATGGACTAAAGACAGTAGGATCTGTAGGATCATAGGCCAGCTTCTCATTAGCTGCGAATAAGTATTTGCACTTTCCACATGGACTAAAGGCAGTAGGAGCTGTAGAATCATAAGGCCAGCTTTTCAGTAGCTGCGAATGACTCTTTACTTAAAATGGAGTGAAGATGTTCCGAGCCGTAAGACTGTAGGCAAGCTTCTCATAAACTGCGAGTAAACATCTTTAACTTTCAAGATAGAGTAAAGACATTGAGAGCCGCAAGGCTACCGGCAAGTTTCTCATTAGCTGAGTATGACTGTCCAAGCTGCCAAGATGGAGTGAATTCTGGTAAATGATGATTGGAGACGTCTTGCTCTGAAAGCCAGCCATGTCCCAAACTAGAATGCAAATCGAAGTGAAATCATTACATCATAGATTGCGGGCGCAAAGATCTTCTTCAGACTCGCTCCCATCTTGCCCTCTCCCCATCAGACCGAGCGCGTCCTAGTGTCAGACTTTGCGCCACACAGCCTCACTCCCCTCTTGCTCTCTCCCGTCAAAGCGAGCGCGTCTAAGTGGAGGCTCTCCTGTATGAACTTGCTCCCCCTCCATCATCCCTGTACTCTCCCCCTCAAACTCAAACCGAGAGATTCTTGATGGCAGCCAGCAACTCGGCTGGAGGCTCCTGTCGGTACCCCTGCGGATTGTTCTTGACCCAGCGCCACAGATCTTCGCACGCCTTCTCCAGAGTCAGCTCCGTCTTCCAGTTGAGCTCCTTGTTGGCCAGCGTGGGGTTGGCCGTGAGGTCCAAGACGTCGCCCTGTCGGCGAGCAACGACCTCGTACTTGAGATCGCGCCCGACGACGGTGCTGAAAGCCTTGATCATCTCGAACACGGTGCTTCCGCGACCCGATCCCAGGTTCCAGGCTCGCACGCCGGGCTGGTTCTCGCGAAGGTACTTGAGAGCAGCGAGATGACCTCTGGCCAGGTCGAGGACGTGAATGTAGTCGCGGATCGCTGTGCCGTCGTGGGATTTGTAGTCTGCAGGATGTCAGTCTCGGTGTCTTGTTCTGCTGCCGCTTTGCCCCTCCCGTCTCGGGGACCTATTCTTGGGTGTGTGTGTGTGTGTGTGTGAGTACGTGAGTGAGTGACGTACCGTCACCGAAGACGAGGAGCTTCTCGCGCTCGCCAGTGGCAACCTTGCCAAGCAGTGGCAGCAGGTTGTACGGAACGCCCTGAGGGTCCTCGCCCATGATGCCGGTCGGGTGGGCACCGCAGGGGTTGAAATAGCGCAGCAGGGCACCGTTCCACTGCTCAAAGGGCTTCCCGGCCTTCTTCAGGTTGCTCCGTTGGGCATTGACGCAGTCGGTGATGACGTCCTCAATCATGGACTTGGTGCGGCCGTAGGTGTTGGTGGGCCCAATGGGGCAATGTTCGGGAATGGGGATCATGTTGGGGAAGCGCGTGGCGTCGCCGTAGACGGTCGCCGACGAGGAAAAGACAATGTTGGTGACGTTGTTGCGCTCCATGGAGCGGAGGAGCGCGATGCTGCCGCCGACATTGACGCGATAGTATTCGAGGGGGATTTCGCCCGATTCACCCACGGCCTGTCATGTCATGTGTTTGTGAGCCTCACGACGCGTTCGGATGGATGGCACAGCAAGCGCTTGTTTCTGGCTGCAAGAGGACGGTGCCGTGCCGCAAACCCCCCTCAGACGTATGGCAGTCGCAGCAAGAAGAAAACTCACCTTAAGAGCAGCAAAGTGAATCACACTGTCAATGGCGGGATGCTTGGCGAAAACCTCGTCGAGACCCTTCTCGTCGGTGATGTCGACGGCGTAAAAGGTGGCACGTCGACCACAGATCTTTTCAATGCGGTCAATGGCGACCTGGGAGGAGTTGTATAAGTTGTCGACAATGACGACATCGTAGTCGTTCTCGAGAAGCGTCAGGGTGGTGAAAGAGCCAATGTAGCCGGTACCACTAGAACGAGAGAGGGGATCGCGTCAGTCTTTTGTGTGCATTGTAGACGTCGCCGCGGACGCGCCAGCCTCGTTTGGCTTGGCTGAGAACGGGAGCGGCTTGGAAGAACTGGCGAAACTCAAAGTTCGCGCGAGCCCTGAGAGCAACGTACCCGGTGACGAGAACAGTTCCAACAGGCATCTTGAGAAGCGTGGCGAGGGCAGCAAGCAGGCTGTATGGTTGACAGTCAACAAGTGTCCACGAAAGTCTCGAGGGAAAGACGGTGACAAAAAAGGTCGGAGTTTGGAGGGGCAGCAAGCCCAACGCGACGTGGGGCCGGTGGAGCTGCAAAAGGGGGCGGCAGCATGGATGGACACGAGGGGGGGAATAAGTATCGTATATTGCACATTACTCGGCGTGCATGCGCCACAATCACAATGCTCTTTCTGGGACTCATAGAAGTAGTGTCGTTGCGCGGTGGACAGGCCTCACAAGGTGATTGCTGCTTTCCGCAGCGTTAGGGGAGTAATACGCTCGCGGATCACGTATGCCAGCCGTGGTCATTCCTTCATCAGCTGGTTACCCACGTCTCTCATACATCGAAGCTGTGGCACGAACAGTGTTGACGGCCCAATTCCCTGCAACTCGTGCCACTGTGCCCAGGTCCAGGTCCGAGATGGTTCGTGCTGGAAGTGACAGGGCATCATCATCATCATAATGGAAAATGCAAAAGATGCGGAAACCGGGAAAGTGAAAGCCTTTGGAAAGGGCTCATTTCATTACCGTGCTATCCCCCCCCCCCTTTCTTCCCCGGCCACCTCTCATTGACTGGACCAGGACTGACTTTGGGATCTTTTTCTTTTCCTTCTTTTGTTGTGTTCCGGGTACTTATTGTGGGCGCCGGTCCGGCCGGGCTGCTGCTTGCCGTCTTGTTGGCCCGCAGCTGCAATCCCTCGACGGTCTTGAAGTCGTGGGACCGGACGGACGAGCGCTTGCGGGCCACGCAGTTCGGAGTGCCGGAGACGAGGGTGTTCCGCCGGGCTGGCTGACTGGATGATGTACGGGCCCGGAGCATCGACCGATTCCCGACCATCTGCTGGCGGGGCGTGCTCACCGGCATCGATCTCTCCGTGATGAGTGACGACGCGGACCGGATGGCCATTCTGCCGCTCAACGACTTACTGCGTATCATGGTGCGACACTGCCGGGAGAGATATGCCGAGCACGTCACACTGCTCTCCCAGCACAAAGTCGTCAACACCCGCCAAGATTCAGCCTCTGCATGCGCGGATGTCGAGGTGGCCGGGGGGCGGGGACGACAGCGCGACGACGAGACATGTGCGGCAGTTCGAAGCCGACTACATTGTTGTTTGTGACGAGGCGCAGAGCAGCGTGTGGAAGATCTTGTTCCAGAGACACTGGCCGGGTGATACATTCGAGAGCCGTCTCATGGTGCAGAATGTGAGCAGTCGACTGATCAGCTGTCTCAGGGCCCATGCGTCTTCTTGAGGATCCCTGGCTGGCTGGCTGGCTGGCTGAACAACCTATTGTTTTTTTCCTTGCCGCTCCCAAGGTGTACTACAAAGGCTTTGAGCAGCGCGGCTGGGACGGCAGCAGCTACACGATTGACGAGCAGTTCTGGGGCCTCATTGCCAAGCGAGGCAAAGGCGGCGGCGGAAGCGAGGACGGGCCTCTCTGGCGAGTCACGTACGGCGACTCGGGAAACCGGCCTGACAGAGGAGGAGCACATCAAGCGCCGCGTTGTGGCCTTCTCCAAAGAATGTTGCCCGGACACCCGGGATCCTGGCCATTACAAGGTGGTAGTGACACAGACGAGCACGTTACGCATCCACAACCGTCGCGTGGACAGCATGCGTGTCGGCCGGGTCCTGCTTGCCGGTGACGCAGCCCACGTTTGTAATCCGTTTGGCGGCTACGGCTGCCTGGCCGCCGTCTTTCTTGGACGTGGCCGGCCTGGCCGACTGTCTCGCGGGCCATCACCAGGGCAAGGGCCGGCGAGAGCATTCTTGACGACCACGCGCAGGTCCGCCGGGAAAAAGTTTCTCGCTTTCATCGACAGGCGATCTCGCAAGAACATGCGCCGCATTTCCGGGGGCACACGACGTCGGCAAACTGCTAGAGACGGCTCCATTTCTGGCCCTCCTCAAATGCATCGAGGGCGACGCCGAGGCGACCAGGAAGGTTTCTGCTGGTGAGCAGTTGGCCAAGAATGCCGGTTCCTGCCAGAGAATTCCAACAACGAATACTGGAGGGGAGGGGAAACTGTTTGCCGACCAGCTTGATAGAAAACTAGCAGCATCGAGTACGACTTCACAAGTCTGTACAGTAAATAAAGCGAGCCGGCTCGTCTATCCCGATCTACAGAGTGTTCGTTTGACGAGCATCTGCTACTGTCCGCCGTTGCCCGCCGCTGCCATGTCCCGAGATGCGTTCTTATTTTGTTTTTCTTATTTTTTTTTTTAAAATCGCGCAAAGTTTCCTCACCAGATCAAAGGCTGGCTCGATCGATTGCCTACGACACCAGACCAACGTCCGGCTGGCACGAACTTTGAGGAATGCATAAACCAGGCTATAAGTCTTCTGCGGTCCCGGCCGGCTGGACAGTTTGATTGAGCCCATCCAGAAGTTAGGTTAGCGCCGCCATTTCCCACAAAGTCCGCGCCGGTTCCTGGGCGGAAGAAAGAGCAAAATTTCGGCCTTTGTCTCGCAGAATCGGCTAGTCCCCTCCCCTCGCGCGGCGCCGCGCCAGCCTTTATCTCCCTGACGATGCGGCATTCCAGGTCAGTAGCGTCGCGCCACAGGCATTTGTCGGTGTGAGACTGCGCATATCTGCTCGAGAATTGCAGTTGTAGTGAGTGACAGCCACACGTGTGGTAGTAGTGGTGGTAGTGGTGGTGGTGGCTCGTTGCAGCATATGTCGGGACACAACTGTCGAGGACAAGCAAAGCGAATCAACACAGGAAACACAATGTATAAGAACAGAGAAACCAGCCTGTCGGTATTTGCGCAAAAAAACCAACTGACAAGAAGAAAGTCCCAGAAACAGTCATCATCCTTCTTTGCACACAGCTCTCACACACACAACACACACACACCACACCTCATCACTTACCACTTGCCAAAATGAAGGTCTACTTCGTTCCCTTGCTCGCCTGCATCTCGGGGGCTTTTGCCGCACCGGCCGCGCCCGATGCACGCGCCGTCGAAGCCTCGCCCGGCCTCGTCGGTGGTCTCATTGGCGGTCTGCTCGGGAGCAAGCTCGGCGCTGCCGCCGAGGCCGCCGAGGCCGCCAACAAGACCATGGCCAGGCGCCAAGACACCGACAAGCTCTACAAAAAGTCGAACCAGACCGCGTCCCAGGAGAAGCGTCAACTCGACGGCCTCGGCCTCGCCCAATTGCTTACCGGCCTCAAGGGTTCTAGCGGTGGCGCCGCCGCGGCCGCCTCCCCCCAGGCCGACTCCGGGAACCTGCTCGGCAAAATCGGCGTCCCTGGTCTTCTGGAAGCTATCGGCGATCTGCAGAAGTTGAAGGGAGCTGCCGCCGCCGCCGCTCCTGCGCAGTAGAAAAAGAAGAAAAAAGAAAGAAAGAAACCCACGAGATTGGATAGACGACAACGGAATACCCCGATTAGACGCTTTGGGATTCGATCATGCGCGTGACGGAGGTTTTCTGGATTCTGGGATACTTTTTTTTGACGGCGCTGGGCTCATTTTGGTTTTGACTTTTTTTGGTGGCAAACATTTAGCTTTTGGTAGTACTGAATTTGAAAAGAACATCTCTCATGCTGGTTTGCGCGCACCTTGCTTCGGGAAATCATGTGTGTGACTACTGCGATGCTTTTGACTTTTTGGGGCAAACATTTAGCTTTTGGCAGTACTGAATTGAAAAGAACATCTCTCATGCTGGTTTGCGCGTACCTTGCTTGGGGAATCATGTGTGTGACTACTGCGATGCTTTTGACTTTTTTTGGGGCAACCATGGTAGTGAACTGAAAAGAAACCTCTCATGCTGCTTCGCGCGTGCCTTTTCTGGTCCGGTCCGGTGTTTGAAACTTTACGGGGCCGCCACAACTGTTGTCATGGTTGCTCAGCTACTCGTGGATGCCGACAGCGTCTGTCGCACGATGGTCGCCGGCAGTCAGCCCATGTGGTCGACTTGGGGATCTGGTGAATTGGCCTCGGCCGCAGCAGTTGTCACAGTTGCCTGTGCCCCCATGCGGTGTCGTTGGCAGTCAGACCAGGTGATCGATGCGAGGCCCGAAGGGGAATCCCAGAGAGCCGCCCGCACGTAAGTTCCCAGCATCTGTGATTCGGTTGAGGATGCTCGAAAAAAGCCGGAGAATGCCGTCTACACCACCGAGGTGTCTCGCGGCCGCACTTCGGCCTTCTACGTGTACCAGACATTGTCGTGCTACCTCGAAAGTGTGGCTCTAGAGCATCGGTGATCTTGAGGAGAAAATAGAACCAACAAGCCCGCAGCTGGTGGCCGGCCCGCGGTAGGGCCGCCGGAGGCATAACCTCCCTCATCGCGGTTATGCCTCCGGCGGCCCTACCGGGGGTCGCCTGCGGCGGGCTGGCCTCGCTCCGCTCGAAGTGCGCCTTCCTACAATGAAGTCGCGGTACGCTCCGTCTTGCCGCCGGCAGCCAGAA
>JAPFUF010001207.1:0-17414 GCA_030780645.1 Aschersonia sp. MBC 508 | reverse complement strand
CGCTGGGAAGGCACCATAAAATTGACAATTGGCAACGGAGTGAGTTGCGTCAGAAGTCAGCCACACACGATGAAAGAAGAATGCCATCACGCGATCATACTCTCCAACGGGCCGAGGTGCTGAAATTTTTCTGTCGAATTCTAGTTCTAGCGACACGCTTCGGTCGGTCGGTCGGACAGTCCGGGTGGTGTGGAGACGCGATCGATCGTCCGAGCGGGACCGTTTCGAAAATGCAAGTCGTGCAGTGGCCTCCAAAAGGCGATGCCATTTCGAGCCATCTGCTGCCTCAACCTCAAGACTCGGCGAAACGGAGCGTGCGCAGTCCGCAGTGGAAAGAGTGCCCGAGGTCGATGTGGTCAAATCTTGATCTCTGCGAAAGAAGAACCTATGTGAGGAGTGCAGGTAGATGTGCAGCTTGCATATAGTGGCATACAATCGTTCCGCAGCACATGTCAGCTTTCACAAACCTACCTCTAGGTAAAAATACCTGCCCACGTGGCCGACATACAGTGGTGTGTACATGACGAACCTGACACAGCTGCGTGTGAACGACGACAAGGAATGGGTCCAGTACCCATGTAGTATTCTTGACATGCTCAAAGCCACGCCAACTCAGCCGTGTCATCATCGCGACTCTTTTCTCTTGCTTTTCGTATCGAAGCGCGTCTCCCCGGTCGGTCTCGTAGTCCTTCGAGGAAACTTCGGAAACTTACAGAATGTCTCTGAAGATTGTCACCATCAGGTAGATGTGACGTCCTCCCGATCCGGCTCGATGACTCAAACAACTTTGGATGACCACGAGGCACTATTGCACAGCGAAGGAGCATGCTCCTGTGCATGCATAGTGTCGAGCTCGCCAAAAAACCGCAGCCCGAGCGATAGTAGCTGCCGCGTCTTCACGGTTCTCATGGAATTCCATGTGGCCGCCAAGGACCTCACAGCACTGCGCGCGTCTAAGGCACATCATTCATCTTTCTTGGCGTTTGGGCCATCTTCTTCTGGATGCAAACTTTCCGATAAGGGCCAGCACAATCGGGAACACGTAGTAGCCACGGCTTCATGTGCGATAGCTGACATCATCTTCTGACACAAGCACAGATGCTAGTTGACAGCTCGTCCTGCTCCGCGCAAAAAGCCTGCCTGCCCGTGAGCCCTGACCTTTGCGAAAATTAGCAGGCATATTGAAGACATGATATCCTGAGCTGTCGACAGTGGCATGTCCGATTTCAGGATTGAGGATAGTCTGCCCTCCCCAGGCTCCGCAGACGGCATGACAAGCTCGCTGCATGTTTTTGATGAACAAATTAAGCATCTGAAGGCTGCTCTCGAAGCTGCCGACGTAGCGGGCTATCCTGATCCCACACTTCAAGCTGAATGTGACGTGTTCGGCTTGCAGGAGGATGCGACCGTTGCTGGCGATGACAAGCTGGTTGAGCAAGCCGTCGTCCGTGGTAAGGCGTTCCTTGGCGCTGACGCGATAACCGTCTGCTATTGGGGCGGTCCGAGAAGGGGAGAATGGGAGAGTGGCTTGTTGAAATCTCTCGCCTTGAGACGTTCAATAAATTTCTGCATATTTCAGTGTGCACTGCACGTCGGGTTTGGCCAACATCAGCGTCACTCTAATGAACCGTGGGAACTGCTTGGTTACATCGCCATGATAATCGTGAGTGAGGCTGCGCGCTCATCCGTTGGCGCATGGGAAAGTGGCTCTGTGGAAAATTGCATGACCCAGAGTTCTCTTTGCTTGCCGGCGGGTTGTATGGACACAACAGTTGGGGACAAGTTTGTAGGCTCAAGGCCAGTACTTGATAAGGCTTCGAAACGACAGATGTTGGCCTTTGACTATGGTGATCATGCTTCAACGCCGAATACGTATCTTGAAGGACGCAGAGCACGTTCTGTCGTCTTGAGTGAGCTATTGTCATCCTTTGTTATCTGAAATAGTATCAAAGTACGATAACATGGACTTTGATAGGACGGCTCTACCCGTGGTCTGATGTCCCAAGGGTCCCGATCCACCACAATGGGGCGAACCCATCTATGGCTCCGTCTTGATGGCTCGTCTACCAAGTTGGCAGTCTTGCTTGTGCAAGATCCCGTTCTGTTTCTCAACGCATAGTTGCATGGGATGAGTGAGGCACTTTCTGATTCCAATAGCCCTGGAATCCATGTACATATGGGTATGCCCATGCCTCGGTTGCACATGACACTAGAGTTATCTTGAACCCTGCCACTATAATAAACCAATTGCATGATCCTACAGTCACATTTCACTTGTCAAAATTCTACGCTTGGTACTATTGGACGGCCCAACCGACGAGACTTCCGGCTTGGCAGCCTCATTACTTGAGTGTCAATGCACCCTGAAAGGGTCTCCAAGTCCTGTATCTGGTTCAGTGGGAAGTGAAATGCATGTTCGGTTCCGCCATCCAGCCGCCTTGCACAGTAATGCTGAAATGCTATATCCACGTCGCAACCCTGAGACTGATGCCGGAACACGAGCACAAGACGCGGCGTCACCAAGTCATTGCATTTTGGCAGGGCCCGCGAAAATGATCCGCAGGCAGCGTGAATGATGATGCATTCTTGGCAGGATTAACAATTGCACGCGAACCGAACCTGCCATGCAGGTCGCGCGCGACCCTGTCGAACGTCCGACAGTCGGCATTTCTACCAAGATAGCAAATGCCTGTCTCGAATTCATGGAATGCACTCCAGCACAAAGGGTGCAGTCGTTTTGCTACTAAATGAATACGTGCGAAGGCAGGGAAACTTGCGATGGGCCGCAACCAAAGGCGGTGGCATCGTGTCCACCTCCCTGACTTGTTTGACCAGAGAGACCAACGCGAGTCCGGCCACGTTTCGTTTGGGCTGGCTGGTAACTTAGCTTTTCTCCGACAGAGCTCTCGTCATTCGGATCATAGGCTACGTATTTGACAGAGCGCGCTGGAAAGGAGGGATCAAAAAAGTTGGTGCCGTCTTCGGGGTCCAATTTAAGGTGAATGGCCCACATTTCGGAACTGAGATTTGGCAACGCTCGGCCCACGCATCGTTGAAAAGCGCATGAAACTCTTGAAATTCGTCGATCGTCCAATCTGATGGACAGCGAAATCGGACCTTTGACGCGTCTTGCGCAAAATGGGGAAATTCCTGCGTCCGCGATGCGATTGTCCGGGCCCTCTTCCGGGTGATCTGGGCTATGTCCGGCTCATGAGGGGCGCGATGCCTTCGTCGTGAACTTTGTCTGCCTGAGCACTATGTAGATGGGAAGACTCGAACGGTAGGTGCATCCAGATTGGACGTTGGCAGAACAACCGGCAGAAGTCGACGGACATGATTGCGATTCGAGCTCATATGGCCGAAAGGGATTTCGCGGATCCAGCGTGTCTTGTCGCCGGTTCTTGGCGGGAACAAAGTTGAGTTTCTCTGACTCAAGGCCATGACCGTTGCTTGCGTGTGTATCCACAACCTCCCCCAGCTACCCGATTTTTGAACACAGCTTCGGACCAAATTTCATCGAGCCGCCCTGCAAGCTCGTCAATAGCGAGATCCACTGAGGCATTCGCGGCCCAAAGTCTTTATAAACTCAGTCCGTCCCCGGCCCCATTTCCCCATTGCTGCCAGGCGTTCGCTTTCCCCGAGTTCGCCGCCTTCAGTCCTCATTCACACCGTTCAGAAACTTCGTCGAGGTCACAGGTCATCTTCGTCTGCGGTCTACTGTGACCGACGAGGGAGCGATCATGCCGGGGCCGGACGCTGCCTTGTCTGTCTCGAGCAGCGACAAACATGGTCTGCAGACGACCGACGTCGAGACTACAGTTGTCGCCGGTTCTCAGTTTGCCTCCACTTTCCAGGACGAGGATTTTTGGACTCGCGTTGGTCTGAGTCCAAGGTCCTTCCACAGGAGGCACTATGGCAGAGGCATTGTTGAAATGGACAGAGCCTTGAAGAAACGCCATCTGCATATGATCGCGCTTGGCGGCTCGATTGGAGCAGGTTTCTTCGTTGGTTCAGGAGGTGCTTTGTCCAAAGGGGTTCGTCCACCACTTATCCTCCCCAACGCTGGCGAGCGCAATCCCCAGGCTGACTTCATCAAAGGGCCCCGCCTCTCTCTTGCTCTGCTTCTCTATTGTGGGCTTCATGGTTTTCAACGTCGGTTCGTCGTTCATGCCGTAGCGATAGTCGCACCACCACTGACAACTGACAGTTTTTGCACTGGGTGAACTGGCTGTCATGTATCCCATCTCCGGCGGCTTCTATACCTATGCGACTCGATTCATTGACCCCTCAGTTGGCTTCGCTATCGGCTGGAACTATCTGTTCCTCTGGCTCGTCGTGCTGCCTCTCGAATTAACGGTGTGCGGGCTCGTCATACAATATTGGGATGCTGAGACGAGTGTCGCCGTCTGGATCACTATCTTTCTCGTCGCCGTCATTGTCATTAATATTTTCGGCAGTATCGGCTTTGCCGAAGAAGAGTTTTGGGCATCGTCGATTAAACTGACTTCTGTCGTCATCTTTATGATCATTGCGCTGGTGCTCGTTCTTGGAGGTGGACCGAAGGACGGACGGTATAATGAATACTGGGGCGCTCGTTATTGGCACGATCCCGGCGCATTTCGAAACGGCTTTAGAGGGTTTTGCTCTGTTTTTGTCACGGCAGCTTTCTCTTTCACCGGTACCGAACTCGTTGGCTTGGCTGCCGCAGAGACTGCCAATCCGGTCAGATCGCTGCCCAGTGCTATCAAGCAGGTCTTCTGGAGAGTCATTGTTTTTTACGTGCTGGGCCTCTTCTTCGTTGGACTGCTTGTCCCTTCCGATGATCCAAGACTAATCTCCAGCAAGGCCTATACCGACGTGAAGGCGTCTCCGTGGGTTCTGATCGGTTCTTACGCCAAGTTGCGGG
Source organism: Aschersonia sp. MBC 508 (assembly GCA_030780645.1). Taxonomy (NCBI): domain Eukaryota; kingdom Fungi; phylum Ascomycota; class Sordariomycetes; order Hypocreales; family Clavicipitaceae; genus Aschersonia; species Aschersonia sp. MBC 508. Next base: position 12,508 of record JAPFUF010001207.1, on the reverse strand, counting down.
GACTTGATCATTTCATGAATGCCATTATCCTGATTTCGGTCCTGTCCATCGGTGTAGCGGCTGTCTTCGGCGGGTCGCGCACCCTCACGGCACTGGCACAGCAAGGCTATGCTCCCAAGATTTTCACCTACATCGACCGATCCGGGCGACCTCTCCCGGCCGTTATTGTCCTTATCCTGACCGGACCGTTTGCGTATATCAATTTGAGTGCTTCGGGGCCGGCAGTATTCGAGTGGCTGCAGGCTATTTCTGGACTGGCCGCCTTATTCGCCTGGGCCGGCATTTGTCTGTCGCATATCCGTTTCCGTGCCGCATGGGCATACCAGGGCCACTCCGTCGAAGAGATCCCATTCCGTGCTGCCTTTGGAACTTGCGGGTCTTGGATCGGCCTGATATTGTGCGTGGTGGTTCTCGTGGCGCAGGTAGGTCACAAACTTACAATCTGCGTGTTTCTCGTATTGACGTTCTGCATAGTTCTTTACGGCCATTGCCCCTCCAGAAAAAGATGGATTGAACACTATCGACGGATTTTTCAAGTCTTGCCTGGCTTTCCCCATTATGATTGCGTTTTGGCTGATGGGATTCGCATGGAAGCGCACGGGCTGGCTGCCCTTAGAACAGATTGATGTCGACACAGGCCGCCGTGAGCTGGATTGGGAAGAGATCCGGGCCTACCGTGAGCAGGTGAAAGCTCTCCCGACGTGGAGGCGTGTCTTACACAGAATATTTTAGCGTCTGTTGATAATTGTGAATAGAATTTCAGTACGAGTTGAGCAGATATGCGCCTCCACGCTGTGAATCCGGAGAATGCCGTCAGCGCAGCCATCGAAGCCGTCCGAAGGCAAGCAACGGGTCTTGACCAATGGCTCGGGAACCGAGGCGACCGTGTGGACGACATTTGCGCTCACGCTACAAGTCATGACTGGTTGTGGTGGATCGATGCTTTTTGGCACGCCGGCGACGTGATTGGCCGAGGCATGCCTGCGGTATAAGGGCAGTTACGAAGGACACTCGGCTTACGTCCCTTCCAGACGAGATGAAAAGACTTGGCTTCAAATCGGCAGGACCGGCATCGGAACACGGAAATGGGCAGACTAGGAGCTTACTAGCACGGGGCGCTGCTCCTTCATGATGGAGCCTATCTTCAACAAACAGCCAGCCGTGAGACAGGCCGATAGCAGTTACCCCACTGGACGAGGAATGTGTCCGAGACGAAGGCAGTGTGAAATTGGTGACTGTGACTACCAGGTGCCTACTTAAAACGCTGGGACGCCATGCGAGGCATTGCCACGCGGCCAAGACTTAAGAGCCCAAGCGTGCGATCCATTGTCGAGGTTTCGTGTGGACACGAATGTGGCGGTGCGACTGTCAGGGCCGAAAGAGAAAAAAAAAAGGTTGAAGCTAGCGTCTCGTCGTCATGATCGGGAGTTCGGACGGTGCGGGTAGCGCGGACCCCGGATTCCGCCTCGAAGTCCACCCAATCACGAAGTGGGTCCCTTGGTCGATAATTCGGTCTGACTGGCTCTCGACGGTACGCCACTGCCTTCAGAGTCACTGTTTGGGGAAGACGATAAAGGTCCATTTCGGCATGGCAATAAAAGATCCCGTCAGCGTCGTCCAAAAAGGACGCGCATCAACTGTACTCGATAATTACGAAGGCGTATCGCCTAGATGCCCCAATAGTATAATGCAATGCCCCAGCACGCTCCTCTCAACCTGACATCTGATTCACACGTCTTGTCCTGAATCGCAGCGCCTGCTAGTGCGTCAGCACGTTCCCTGAACGATATAGAAAGACATGTCGGAAATCAAAGACAAGCCGCATGTCGAACCCGGCCAAAATGCGCTTGGCGACAACGGCGACATGGTCATGAGCGTCAAGTCAGATGAGAAAAGAAAGGAGAAAGACAAGAAGGAGGATCACGGAGGGTACATGGTACGCTATCTGCGTGTCGTCCGTATCAATAGCAAAACAAGACTAACCCATTTTTCTTAGAGAATCTTCAAATGGGCCGGTTCAGTGGAATACATGCTTCTCAGTATCTCAGCTGTTGCTGCTGTAGCTTCTGGGGCGGCCATAGCGGTCCAAACCCTCGTGTTTGGAAAGTTCGTTACTGTCCTTACTGATTACACGGCTGGCAAGTCGAATGGACAGTATCTGCGCAGCGAGTCGGGCAGCTTGTCGTATGTCAAACCCCGGGAACCTATAAGCACTGCCTTTGTTGCCAATTGGTAGATTTCGTCGCTAAAGCATGAAATATGTAGATTATATCTGGTATACATCGGAATCGCGAGATTCGTTCTTTCCTATGTCTACAACTCGCTTCTGACGTATAATGCATACCGGATCGTCCGCACAATCCGCGTTGCTTACCTCAAAGCAGCATTGAGTCAGGAGGTCGCCTACTTCGACTCGGGCGTCGGTGGCTCCATCGCGACTCAAGCAGGCAGTAATGGCCGCTTAATTCAAGGAGGCATCTCAGAGAAGCTCGGACTGACCATACAAGGCTGTGCGACTTTCATCACCGCTTTCATCGTGGCGTTCACTAGCAATTGGAAATTGACGCTGATCGTGCTTTGTATCGCTCCTGCCACTATCATTGTGATCGCGATTACAGCCGTCATAGAAGCTGGCTTGGAGACGAAAATTCTCGACATTCACTCTCAAGGTAATGCATTTGCCGAGGGCGCCCTGGCCAGTGCTCGCACTGTCCATGCATTTGAAATGCGATCTCGACTCGTCAAGAAATTTGATGAATATCTGACGGAAGCACATCAAGTGGGCGACAGGATCTCCATCTTGTTTGGTATTCTTTTCTCCTCGGAATATTGTATCATATATCTTGGCTATGGACTGGCCTTCTGGCAAGGCATTCGAATGCTCGCAAAGGGTGAAGTAGATTCGAGCGGTCAAATTTTCACGTGAGTTCAGACTGGAGAAATGAAAGCGGAACAATCCCTAATGTCGCATATGGGCAGCGTGCTTCTTTCCGTCGCTATCGCTGCTATCAGCCTAACATCTCTGGCGCCATACTCGATCGAGTTCACTCGGGCTGCAGCAGCAGCCGAGCAACTGTTCTCACTCATTGACCGACAATCTGCCATTAATCCCTTTGATGAAGCTGGCACAACTCCGGCAGCAGTGGCCGGCCACATCAAATTGGAGAACGTTGAGTTTGTGTATCCAACGAGACCGAACATAAAGATCTTGGACGACTTCTCGCTCGATATCCCGGCCGGAAAAGTCACGGCGCTAGTGGTTTGTTTTGCTCATCGTCATTATTCGGAGGTTTGCAACTGACGTTTCAACAGGGCCAAAGCGGATCTGGAAAGAGTACAATAATAGGCCTCATCGAGAGATGGTATGATCCAATCTCTGGCAGCATCTCAATAGACGGGCAACGGATTGAGCAACTGAACATCAATTGGCTGCGTAAGAATGTGCGCCTAGTTCAACAGGTTAGTACCCGGGCAGCCATTCTGCAATCGCGTATCTAACGGTGACAGGAACCCGTCTTGTTTCAAGGGTCTGTCTTTGACAACATTGCCCAAGGCCTCATCGGAACCGAGTTACAGACTGCATCGCGAGATGTGCAAATGGCAAAAATTCAAGAAGCCGCCAAGATTGCATTCGCTCACGACTTCATCTCGGAGCTGCCAGAGGGCTACGACACGCAAATTGGCCAGCGCGGCGGTCTTTTATCAGGCGGTCAGAAGCAGCGCGTGGCTATTGCCCGAAGCGTCGTCTCTGAACCGACCGTCCTGCTTCTCGACGAGGCCACGAGTGCCCTGGATCCGCATGCCGAGACTATCGTGCAACAGGCTCTGGATCGCGCTTCACAAGGTCGAACCACCATTGTCATCGCCCACAAGCTGGCAACCATTCGCAAGGCCGACAACATTGTGGTGATGAAGAAAGGCCAAATTCTCGAACAGGGCACACACGAATCGCTCCTCGCCTCGGACGGGACCTACGCGCAATTAGTCAAAATACAGAACCTGGCCCCGAAACCTGTAGAGACAGATTCTGACAGTGACGATCTAGAAGATCCCGTGGAGAAGGGAGATACGGCGGACGCTATGCGGCCGTTGAGTCGGCTGATCAGCGGAGATGTGGCTCGGATGGAATTGCAAAAGGATCGTGACGACTACGAGAAACACAAACAGCTCGGAATGATCGCAGTGATTTTTCGGCTGGTCAAGGAGTTTCCAGAGCTTCGCTGGCCATTCTTCTTGGTCTTTATCGGATGTCTCGGTGCTTGTGAGTGAGACATTGGAAGGGTTCAATGTACAGATTCTGACTTTGTCAATGCCTGCAGCCGCCGCGTTCCCTGGCCAAGCGCTCCTGATGGCCTACGTTTCCGATGTTTTCGTCCTAACTGGAGACGAAATGATCGACAAGGGGAATTTCTATGCCTCCATGTTCATCGTCCTGGCCGCCGGCTGTCTCGTTGTTTACTTCATCCTTGGCTACGTCACGAATACCGTCGCGCAGACAATGTCACATGCGTACAGAAGGCAGTGCTTCGATGACTTGCTTCGCCAAGATCTTCAATTTTTTGACCGCCCAGAAAACAACACTGGCGCAATGGCAAGCCGCGTTGACTCCTACCCACAAGCCATCCTCGAGCTCATGGGTTTCAATGTCGGTCTTATCCTCATTGCGGTGTTCAACGTGGTTGTATGCAGCGTTCTGGGCCTTGCGTTCAGCTGGAAGCTGGGTTTAGTAGTCGTGCTGGCGGGTCTGCCACCTTTCATAGGCTCTGGCTGGCTCAAGGTTCGCTTCGATGCCATGCTCGACCAAAATATATCGAAGAGACACGCCAGCAGCTCGGCAATCGCATCCGAAGCCGTCTCAGCCATTCGAACCGTGTCTTCGATGGCAATGGAACAATCGGTTCTGGATCGGTACAAAGCCGAATTGGACAATGCCGTGAGTGGCTCCGTGAAGCCGCTGTTCAGCTTGATGGTTTGGTTTGCATTTACGCAAAGCATCGAGTACTGGTTTATGGCACTCGGATTCTGGTAAGTAGAGCACCCAAATTGGTCGCAAAGGGCGCGCAAGCTGCTAAACTCTAGTCAGGTATGGGTGTCGTCTGGTTTCTTTCCAGGAAATCAGCATGTTTGACTTCTTCGTTACATTCATGGGTGTATTCTTCTCTGGCCAGGCTACGACCCAGCTCTTTCAATTCTCTACGAGTAAGTCGCATGATTTAACGCACTTTCTTGCCAAATTTGCTGACGAGAGTGTTCAAGGTATGACCAAGGGCAAGAATTCTGCCAACTACATCTTCTGGCTGCATGAGCTGCAGCCTACGATTCAGCAAACTCCGGAGAATGCCGACAAGGCGCCGAGATCAGGTGGTCCAATAGAGCTCGAGCATGTTCGTTTTTCATATCCGCTGCGACCTGATGTGCAGGTGTTACGTGGTGTAGATCTTGAGGTGAGCCTCCAAGCCCTTCTCCTCCCATACTTGCCTCCCTATCACGACTAACGGCGTAACTCAGATCAAAAAAGGTCAATTTGCAGCGTTCGTTGGTGCTTCGGGTTGTGGAAAATCTACAATGATTGCTATGCTCGAGCGCTTCTATGACCCAGCGAGCGGGCACATCAGAATAGCCGGCGACAACTTGACGGACCTGAATCCAAGGCTCTACCGCAGAATAGTATCTCTTGTCCAACAGGAGCCCACGCTGTTCCAGGGCAGCATCCGGGAGAACATTGCGCTAGGCATCGACGATCCAGCCTCGACAATAGGCACGACTGCATCGACAACAGCCGAAGCCACAGCGTCGGACGCAGAAATTGAAGCTGCGCTCAAGGCAGCCAACGCATGGGATTTTGTGTCGTCCCTTCCCGACGGCCTCTCCACCGCTGCGGGATCGAATGGCACACAGCTGTCCGGGGGACAGCGCCAGCGCATTGCCATCGCTCGGTCTCTGATCCGCCAGCCCAAAGTACTTTTACTGGACGAAGCCACCAGTGCGCTGGACACGGAGAGCGAGAAGATCGTGCAGGGCGCCCTGGCCGAGGCTGCGAAATCGGGGGATCGCATCACAATCGCAGTGGCGCATCGGCTGTCGACGATCAAGGATGCCGATGTGATTTGCGTATTCTACGGGGGCAAAATCGTCGAGATGGGCACACACACCGAGTTGCTAGCGGAAGGGGGCCTGTATACAAAGATGTGCGAGGCACAGAGCCTCGATTGAGAGTGCGGGTGAGACAACACAAGGCATAAGTAGCGAAATTTCGTTTCATTCCCTTTTCCTTCTTCTTCTTCTTCTTCTTCTTCGAATGGATAGACTCCCAAGATAGTAGATGTGCATCTTACGCTAGACTATTCAAATTGCTCGTTCTTCTCCGTGCATCCAAAAGGCCTTTGACGCGAGCACACGGCTCAATGGCTACAAGTGCATTGACTTGACCTGCTCAGGAACTCGCGACAAAGTGATATACACTATGCATATGCAATTTCTCGTCAAAGACTAGCTGCTCTTGGGCGTTTGTTGGTAGGCATCTTGCGGTCGCGCGCGTTCCTATGCTGCTTCACGTCCGGAAGGAGTAATACTGATCCGACGTCGCTTTGGTAATCACTGGGCTATCTTGGCCCGGAAACCACAGCAAAGCCCTGCATTTTCGACTTTATGATCTAAGCGCCGCCAGTCTTCAAAAACTCGGATCTAGTCGACACCGCGCTGTTTTCGTGCAGGGCACCAGTACGAGTTCCATTTGTGTTGACTGAGTCGACTACGAGGCAGATCGCACCGCATACAGGATCAGTCGTATCTCGCGCACACGGAGCGGGCCAGACTGCTTCGGTTTTGCATTATATATTGTATCGCTTGGCCCGAATCTCAGCGCGACGTGGACTTTTCTAACCCAACTTTGGCATCAAATTTGACTTCATCAGTGGTCTCCCCATTTGCCGTTTCGCTTGGAACTCCAGAGCCGTTTAAAGGGATGCTCCAATCGGAGGAAGACTTAGCGCCAACTTGAGGCCGACCTTGAAAGCCAGTCTCAGGAGTCATGTGAAGGCTGCAGCGACTGAGAGGCAAAGCTTCCGCTATGAGCTCGACACCAGGTTCTGGAGGTTTCGTAATCGCAAGAACCTCTCCCCACCTCTGTACGTGCGTGCTCTGTGGTGTGAGTGGCTTCTCCAAGTCCCTGGATGCTCTTGTCTCTTGAGAACACGATGGCAAGCCAATTACTGACGCTTGTAGCTCACAATCCTCTTCCAATCTTCAATGCCACCTTCGCCAAACGACATGTCGAGAACGGCCATGACTTTATTTTGCTCGTCTCAGATATTGCCGGATGCGGGCTACGAGAGCTTAATTTGTCAGCTCGGTAATGTAGTTTGTCTAATATGGAAGACCCTGATGCCGATTCGGGTATTTACCACAACAGATTTCATGAAGGGCGAGCATGCAAGTGAATCAGAAGAGATGACCGAGAAAACACGCATCGTCGCCCTCGTGTGTCGTTTCGCAATGACCAGGATAGCTTGCATCGTGGCGAAAAGTCACCATCACCAGACAAGACAGTTCGGCGACTCGACGTGCCCGGTCCATGATTTGTTACACATGGACATGCCTTGAAAACACACCGCATTGGTCACTGCAAGATGGAAGGCGGTTCGAAGGACTTCTCACGACCCAATAGGAGGTTGTCCGTAAGGGTATCGAGCCGCTTGTGCAGCGTCTCCCCTGACAACGACGATGCCAGAATTGTGTACGGAGTACAGCTTGCCGCCTCTTGTGCCGAGGAATGCGTGAGTATCGGAGCCTCTTCCGACAACTTCTGTTCAATCGCCTCCAATGCTACGGTTCGCGTCTACACTACGCCGAGGAATCTCGGCTCCGGATGTCGTGTTACCCATCATCGGCAGTTGGCCAGAGCCCGAGCCAATGACATGACACAGTCCGCTCTCGTGGGAAACAAAGCACCAGGTCACTTCAGCGTCTCGTGGTACCCTCCCATGATATCGTTTTTTTTTTTTTTTTGCGTATGGGCGGTGCAGGATATCAGGCAAGCTGGCAACGCTGCCAAGAGTCAAGGGCACTTTTCGTGTCGCGAGGGTTTTCCCTTGGGTTTTGTTTTGTTTTCTCGTCGCCGCCCCGCGAAAGTACATTGAAACAAGCCCGGATAAATGTTTTTTTGATATATTTGTCAATCCTGGTGTTACAGTGTTGTCGCATCGTGGCCGTTGATGAGATGTGCCCGCATGCTGCAGCCACATGTTGGGGCCGCTGGTCCTAATTGGAAGCCCTACGAAATTCATGTGGCGCACGTCTCAGACGCCGCACGGAAAGTGCTCAATACAGGGGCCCAGCGTGGTGACGTATGGCCTCCCGGCCCAACATTGGAATGGACCTTCACCAGCGTCGGGGGCCTTCTACTCGAAATACGAGTAACTTTCACATTGTATTATTTGAGGAGTGAAGCGTCAAACCCAGTTGCAACTAACGCTTCGTGTCCTTCTTTTTTTTTTCTCATATCCCCACGGGAATTCTTCCAGTCTCCTCGGACACTTTCCGGGCTCTCAAGCCGTCGCTGTGCTCAGAGCCGAATCTGCTGGGTAAAGAAAAAAAAAAAAAAAAAAAAAAAAAAATGCGCCCACTCACTTTCTCCCAATGCAATTGCGCGGGCCGATGTGAAACGGCTGAAATGATTGGCGGTTGTCGTCGGCGAATCTTGCGTCTCCCAGGAATCGCTCCGGGTGATACTCAAAGGGAAGCTTGAAGTTGTCCTCCATGTGGTAGACGGCCCAGTGCATTATACCAACGACAGTCTATTCCCCTTGAATTCAGCTTTCATTCTCACGTCAGGCGCCGTCAGAACATGGCTGCAACTCACATCTTCGGGCACAACGTGGCCTGCAACCACCGCGCCTCCCTTGGGCGAGGTACGAGGCAGAGCGTTGGGAACAGGGGAATGCATACGCAGTGCCTCGTCCAGACAGGCGAGCATGTATGGGAGTCTGCTCGCGGACGTGAACGTGATGTCGTCTTCGCGTTCAAAGGCGCCCCGGACTTCTTCCGTCAGCCGGGCCAAGGCCTGAGGGTTGGCAGTGAGGAGATGCGTGACCGCGGACAGTAGTGTCGCCGTCGTCTCGGACCCCGCAATGACGATCAGACTGCTGTTGTACTCCAGATTGTCCATGGTCATGTTCAGCTCGTCCTGCTTCTTCAAGAACCCCTCTATCAGGTCGTTGCGGGGTCCATTTGCTATCCTTTCCCTCAGCTTGTCCTTGTTGTGGGACTTATGGAGGGCCTGACTCCGAAACAATTGATGCGGAAGCAAAAACTTGGTGACAAGGCGCTCCATGAACGGGTAGCAGTGCTCAATCTGGAAATAAACGACCAATTTCACCATCTGGATGATGCACTTGATCCATTCGTGGTATTCAGAGTTTTGCAGGCATCCAAAGGACTCGCCAAAGGCTAGTTCACCAATGATGTCAAAAGTGGTATAGTTGTACCATGCGTTCATCTGCAGCGCGGTCTGCCCGCTGCTGCCTTTCTCGTATATTCTGCGGATCAAGAGGTCGATGTACTGCTGGATCCTTGGCTCCTGCTCTCTCATGGACTTCTCGGAGAATCCATGAGCCAGTTGCCGTCTCAACCGGGCGTGCTCTTCCCTGCTGGACCATATGATGTCTGATCGATCTGGTGATCTTCCCGGTTGGTAGAAGATTGAGTTCTTGGGAAACTCCTCGCCGTCGACTTTGTGGCCCATGATGTCTTTCCAGGCCTCGGCGCTGTTGAACAGTAGCTCGTTGGGTGCCGTGCGCACCACCGGTCCGTACTTTTGATGCAGACGCAGTGCCATCCAATGGCGGTCGCCGCGGAGGCCATGGTAGAGAAATGGTATGCGGCTCATGGCATACCAGGCTGGGCCAGGGAAGTTCCGCAGCGGGTGCAGATACACATTGTAGACGCCATGGACGATGGTGTACGCCACGGCCTGTTCATCATCAGCCGTGTCACGACTGGGTGGGCAGCGGGAGACTCACGCAGAGCGACACGATGGCTGCGCCATGTGCCGCCAGGTTCAAAGCATGGAAAGGATCCATGATGACAGTGTATTGGCTTCAGATGAGCAGCTTGTTCTGTAAGATGAAGAAACCGCGGAGCAGCTTCGACTCCTATTTCAAGAACCGACAGCTAACCCACCTAGATATCTACAGCACGTACTTGGCAAGGCCCCCCACCCAGCCTTGGGTGTGTCTTGATCATCATCGCGCTGACAATCAACATGCGTGATATTCGGTCCATTCCCGAAGACGAGAAAGTGCGCTCCTTGTCGCTCACGTCTTTCTGGCTGGCTCGTGGCATCGTGGCGAGTAGGCGCAACCGTGGAGGACATCTGGGACAGCATGGCATGCATGAAAGCGCGGCCCGTCGTCACACTGCATCCACTTCACCTTCACAATGTTCATGTAGGGTTTCCTATGCGAGGAGCTAGGCTTCATCCCGTGACGCCTGGGTGTCGTCGGCCCATCACGACCGGCATATATCTGCAATTAGATGCTGACATGGAGATGGCAGCGCGCCCGCCCGCCATGCACAAGACCCAAGGACGAGTTACGGTTGAAGTTGATAGCTTTTGCGCGAATCAACGGCTTCGTTCCGTCCACTCGCGGCCAAGGTGATGAGGCCAGCCTCAATGCGGCATATCGATATGATGTCGGCATTGGGTGCATAACGGCCCCGATGTAACGCACACGAGGCAGGAAGAATCTAACATGAAGTCGAAGCGAATGCGACGTGCCTTGCTGAAGGCGCGCGACGGGTTTTCTTGGAGTTTCTCCGGACTTGCCAGGGTTCCGAGGCGGCTCCGTTTCTGCGAGTTGCGTCTGTCGTCCATACGGAACGCGTTGCGCGAGGCATTCCTGGTGTTGCGAGACGCAAGATGGAAAACGCGCAGGGATTGGGTTTCTGCAGGCAGTTATGGTGTTTCGAGCGTGGGCCGCGACGCAATATTCATGCAAGGGCGTGGATAGTTCCGGCGTCATCGCAGTCGACTGATTTCGGCTCGGAAAAAAGGAAGTCGGCATTCCCAAGTATCCCTCCCATTCGACCTGATGCCCTGAAGCGCTGGCGCCATTTCTTCCCTCATCACCGGCTGGAGCTCTCGACTGCATGTGTTGAAGCCTATTCGGCAGCTGCCAATTCCAGCAGGAGGTACTTCTCCGAAAAGGCCGGAATGAGGAGAGCGTCATGCGAGTTGGACGGACCGCTGCCGCCAAGCGTCTAGTCCGAAGATTCGTTGCTTTGCCTCTATATGATGCGCCGTCATCTGAAGGATGAGATCAGACGGCCGTTATTGTCGCAGATATTATCTCGAAAGAGCATGATATGCGTCTGTGCAACCAGTGAAAAATGGACGGGTGCCATCTGGCACGACGACAAGACGTGTGTCAAAGTGAAGATTTTTTTTCCCTCCCCAGGAGCAGCAACGCAACCACTGCAACTACACCTTCTGAAGTTGGCTCACAACACACGACGGAGTCCAATAGGCCGTGATTCGAAACAGTAGGCTATGATGGGAGACCGGTCTCGGGATTTCAAATCACCCCGAGGGCATGCTATCAATGAGCAATCCGACGCAAGCTCATGGAATTATGCGCTCATGGGCTTCACAAGCTCGGTATGCACAAATCGGGAGTGCTGAGGGCATTTTTCGCGACACGACAACGGTGGTATTGGACTGCGTCAGGCAGCGCTCTTGACGGCCAATACCCGATATTCCTCCTTTACGGACAGACATGTCCCGATGCTGTCGCCTCTACTTGTGGTGAGTTGCTGCTACAATGCCGCCGATGGCGAGCCGATGCCGTGGCTTGCCACGAACACGCGACGGAATGAGAGAGTATTGGCAACACGTAACCGGCAGGCCCGGTGTTTATTGCGGGCGTCTTGTTGCAGAGACGGGCATTGGGAAGCAATTCGATGGTCCGTTGTTACTGTGTACCATGTAAACGCAGACGTTTCCGACTGCTACGTCGAACGGAGACAGCAAGTTGCCAGCCATTGAGGATCAGATAAGCAGCGTCATGTGTCCGTTCGACTCGGTCCAACTACGGCATGCTTTGCGCGCCGAGCTCTGTCGCGATATGTAAAGTAGGCTGAAGAATTAGCCGCCCTCAACGCGGCAAGTCCTCTGGTTACCGCACCTCACCTCCCCCCTCCTTTGACGCGACCTTGTTATCACGTCAAGTTTCTCGGTTCACTTACCATCCGTAGAACTCAACTCAGCTGGGGTAAGAGCACAAACGTGGCATCGCCGTTGCCACTGCCGCCACGACGACCGCCTTCCTTCCCGCCACAAAGAATTCCAGCACGTGACACCATCCTCAACTCCCACCCGATAGGGAACCTCACGCCAAGTCACTTCAAGCGCTTGAGCACCTACTTTACATGATGAGGACAAGGAGAGAAAGCGTCACGCCTGATGATCGACCATGATGCTCCGCCGAAAATGCCCCGCGAGGTTATACAA
>JAPFUF010001206.1:0-18018 GCA_030780645.1 Aschersonia sp. MBC 508 | reverse complement strand
CCCCCCCCCCCCCCCCCCCCCCCCCCCCCCCCCCCCCCCCCCCCCCCCCCCCCCCCCCCCCCCCCCCCCCCCCCCAACGCATCGGGCACAGAAGGAACCGCATCGCCGAATCCCCTCTTCCCCTGGACGGCGTATGCAAACGATCACGCCCAGAATCGATTTGGACGTGCGAGAATCAGGGAGGACAGGGAAAGGTTGGGAGGACCCGTGAGAGGGTCTGTTGTTCCAAATCTGATACTGTCCGGATGGACGAAGTGACATGTGCGCAGTTCGAACAGCTTTGCCTGCTGTCTATACCTGTGTTAGAAATGTCAGACGGCCGATTCGAAGAATCGTCACATGGTCCGCGCAGCAGCCGGGATGGGAGTGAACGGAAACCTTGACTGACTGTACAAGAGACTAGTATCGCAGAGCGCTGTACTCCGTAAGAACGGTTGCCTCTGACATCGCTCGTCAATCATTTCTCACGCCCAAATACAGAGGTATCCCAGTCTCCCCCCCCAACTAAGCCACGTCGAACTTTTCGTCCAGGTCCATCTCATTCGATGCTCGAGACCGCCCCATGACTGCCCAACCTTGACGAACAGGCACCTGGGCGACAGCCTTCTTGACGGGTTCTGCTTTGACGGTTCTTGCAGCTTTCGCAGGCTTTGATGGCGGCTCTGGCGGCGGAATCTCCTCTTGCTCTTCCTCTTCATCCTCGCCCTCATCTTCTCCGCCTTCATCCGCATCGGCTTCCTCGCCCTCGTCGGTCTCTCCGCCCTCATCCTCACCCTCACCCTCATCCTCTTCCTCGCTTGACTCGCCGGATCCGTCGCTGTCACCCTCGGTCCCTGGATCGTAATCTTCCTCGTCCTCGTCCTCGTCGTCTTGCAACTGAGTCTCGACCTCGAGCTGGGCCTTTTCGAGTTCTGTCTGGTCGTCATCTGCGCCTTCAGCCCCGCCCTGGCCATCTTCCGCGCCTTTCTTGACGCCGCGATTTTCGGCAAGTTGCAGCTTCGCCTTCCGCTGTTCGGCCATGCTCCGGTCCTGCAATCGGTTCCGTTTCACGTATTCATCAATGCCACCATAATCTTGTTGATCTATCATGCCAAATTCCATTTCCTGGTTTGGCTCTCCTTCGCCAGAAAAGGCTTCCACCACCATGTTGAATGTGATTTGCAGAATGTTGGTGTAGCTGATGGCGGCGATACGATCCAGAGGGATGAATACCAGAGGCTTTTTGAAACCCCACAGTATCCCGTTCTCGAGAAAGAACAGATATCCATCTTTAGAGCCTCTGAAGCCGCTCACGTGAACAGCTTTCTCGTTTGGTCGATGAGGCTGGCGCACGACGCTATGGAATTTGTTTGGATCGGCCGATACGAGGTGAACTGTGCTTCCCGCAGCGCGCAGTCGTGTCTCTAGTGCCCAATGGAAAAGTGACTTATAAGTGTCGGAAACAGCGGCGGCCGCCGCCGCGTCCACTCCCCCGATAACACCCTCCTTTGGTGGTGTTGCAGGCACGGTGAAGACCAATGGCTCGCTGGTGGGAGGATTCGTCTTCGATGGTAAGCTGGTTCCGCGCGGAAAGAGGATATAATTATGCTGAACCTGTGCCTTGTCGGGTACCGGCAAATAGAATGCATATTCTTTCCGCTCGTCAGAAAAATGACTTTGAGCCGTTTGCAATCGTCCAATGGATGCACCGTACCTATGTCTTGCCATGCGTACATAATTTGCGGAATAGGGGTCTTTGTCCCCGGGATCTGGGCATATATGAAATTCTGGCTGAGGCATAGCTCGAATTTTTTCCTCTGAGGTACAGATACCGATATCTCCTTGACCTGCAAGAGGACGGGCTCGTCCGCAGCATTGCCAATTGCCGGTAGTGGCTGTTGGCGTCCGCTGGGGGCCGAATCGGCTTGCGACGGTTCGACCTTTCGTCTCTTAGAAGCTGGTTCGCCATTGCCGAGTACATTTTCATACAGGTGATTCGCAATCTCGTTGAACAAGGCGATTCGTCCCGGCGAGTCTGTGCGCAAAAAGTCAGAATCCCAATGGGGGTCAACGCAATCAGGCGGAGGAAAGGCAACTCGCCGGAAGCCCTTTTGATCCCCTCAATGATGTCCGGCCGAGACTCAAAGATGAGGCCGAGCCTCTGCGAGTCGAGGACCACGGACATGGATGGCTTTGTTAGATTAGGTCAGACTTAGTCAATTGAGACTGATCCGAATCAGAGAGCAAAGACAGATATTGCGACTGAGAAGGACGCAAGATGATGGCCTGGCATTAGGGCGGCAATGGTCGGGACATTCATGATTACATAAGTAAGGAGAGAGCTCAGGTGTCGCTCATTGCTAGAGTGTGCGTGTGCATAGCAGGAAGGAGCTACTGTGACGCCAGCCAGTCTTCAATCTGGACTCGGACAGTCTGAACCCCACTATGGCAAAGCGCCCAGCACAATAAATCTCAGGCTCTGTGCCTCTGAGCTCACATCCGTATTGCTCTGTCGACCCCTCACAATGTCGGCGCCTTTTCCCAACCTGTATACTCATAGGAAAGTTGCCGACGCGGCTGCCAAAGCTTGTGATGTATGCTACAAACCCAGCAGCTCAGTTCTCATCACAGCGGATAAACTCGTGCGTCTCAACCAAGATTCGGACTGACTGTATCAAAACACCCGGAATTGACTCTGGCAGGACTTCTTCTACGTTTGCCCCGCCCACCTTAAGGATCCGTATTTCTGCAGCCCCAAAATTGATGAAACTGCCGTCAAGGCGAGGCGGGAGAGGGCACTCGCCGCGGAGAAGGAGAAATTGAAAAAAGAGTACGAGGAGAAGCAACGGAAGAAGAACAAAGATAGCTCCAAAGCGGATGAAGGTGGTAAAGGAGCTGGGGAGACCAAGGCCAAGGAAGTCAAGAACAAAGATGAAACTGATGAAAGAAAGCAGGCGGAAGATTTGTCCGCGAAGGTGAGTTGCTCTTCTGAACCTGGACTTCAGTCTTTGAAAACATTTCTCACCACCAGCCTAGGAAATAAATGTCCCAGATGAGGAGCCGAGGATATTCGAGCTCAAGAGGTGAGAAGCCCTGCTAATCAACACTGTGAGCTCGACTGAAGGCTCGACAGTGCATTCTACCAGCAAAGGCTGCAACGAAAGCGTCAAGTGGAAGCGGCAAAGAGAGACAAACAACGCGCATCGCAGCCTGGTTACTTTCCGACCGTGCCGTCAGAGCTGCCTAAGAAGTAGATCGCTTGCAGGAAGCCGAGCAGAGAGAGGGACGACGGCAGATTTTTGATTGTAGCGTGGATTTGCAACGCGTCGGAAAATTCATGCCGCCTAGTGGCCGGAGTCTCAGTGTGAATGTCCTGCAACCCAAAGCTTCTGTGTGTCATGCATTGCTGTTACAGAACAATGGTGGGCAAGCACTTGCTTGGCGAGGCTCATGAGGAGAATTACTTCGTTTATCGCGTCAACCCGGCGGATCCGTTAAAAGTTTGCAAGGGTCCAGCTCCAATTGACTTTGCGGAGATTGCATGGGTCTGACCTTGCCAGCTCATCAATCGGATTGCCGCAAGCTGACTGAGCATATCAGTTGAGGTGATCCTTTGCCGCAGAGCAACACCCGCTGACTGCCTGGGGGTCCTTGCTCTGATCGGCACCGTCATGACCTAGCCACGGGTTTGTCATTCAGGACTCTACCTCTCGCTATGTTGTCTCAGCTGGAAAAAAAAAGTAAGGATACTGCTGGCAGGATGAAATATTGCTGACGGAGAGGAGAATGGACGGGGCAAGCTGACGTGCCGGCCCTTGACGCCACCGTTCGTGTGCAACCTCCTCGTTGCGCTATGGGAATTGGATTCTTGGCAACAGTTCCCGCAGTCTTAGCGGCGGGAATGTAAATGAGGATAGCATGCAAGGTGGCTGCGGCCTCACAACAAATTGCTTTTGTTTGACGATGGCCTGACGTCGCAAGGATCGCAAAAATTGAAGGATCCGGCGCTGCAATACGAGCCATTTGGGATTCGGCCTTCAGCCAGCTGGCCAGACGAGAAAACCTACCGTGGCCAGCAGTCCCCAACTCTTTGCAGTCTCAGGCTCGGATCCCGGTCTATCTTCGTCGAGGCCTAACACACACCCGCTGGACAGCGGCGATTCGGAGAAAAAGGCTGCTTTGCATCATCACAGATTTGTCCTGTTAGAACAAAGCCCTCCTTGGCAAGGCGAGGCGACGATCATGCTCGATTTGTTCGACTAAGCTGTGTCACATTACGACGGCTGCCGTAAGAGCGCCAGACGATTGAATCTTTGGCCTGCGACTGGGCGCGCGAGTAAGAATTGACATGAGAGCATATCGAGCCCCCAATCAAGCTACTCCATAGAGATATTGATGAGTGGACAAGATGGATCGCTCTTCGCTAGCATCTCGGGGAGCAGCCATCTTTTTTCCTCCCAAGGGCTCATCAGGCAGGTCCTGGCAGCGTTGTCAAGCGCACCAGCAGTCTATTCGACTGATTCGACGACACGTTGCCTACCTTCATTCTCGCGTCTTTCTTACAGATCCATGATTGAGAAGATGAGTGTTCATGCTGCAATACTAGCGGATGGACCGTCGAGCCTTCTTGCCCTTGATTGCCCGGGCAGCGGGGCTATCAGAGCAGCGACTAAGGATGAACAGCATCTCTTGCCATCAAACCTGGCCGTCGTTCATGGATCGCGGCTTAGGCAGCCCAGCGACACCGACAGTGGGTTGTTGCCCTCCGACAGGCTGTAATCTTACACAGGCTTCTGCTGCTCTTCATGCAGTGTCTCAAAGTGTCAGCCCCCAATGAATTCAAGCACGTGCGGCATGCGCAAAGCCAAAAGAGACTAGCCCGCCGTGGACAAGAGGAGGGGTGTGTGCTTGAAGACAATCTGAAAGGTACTTGGATAGCATGTACTCTTTGATGGTGTTGTCAAAGGTGGTATTCTGGATGCATGGCCGGGATTCGGGAGGCCGGTCAATGGGACGAGGAATCTACACGCCTTGACCGAGGTGGTAGTGCGATTGCTGGCCAAAGAGCTCAATCCCTGGATAAAACAAAAATATCGGGCGGGGACGCGCACACGATGCCCGTCAGCCCAACGGTGGAGCGTGAAACTGGTCAGAGCAGGATTGTCGCCGACGATGCCGACGAGATTGTCTCGGGCAGACGGTGGAGGTCGCCTGCACCCATGAAGCCTGGCCGGGGCCATAAGCTTTTGCTATTCTTGGGCAGGAGAAGCAGTGGCGCCATGCTTACGGCAAACAGTCGCGCAATGAAGCTGCACTCTCCAGGCACATGGGAGAATATTCCTCTCACGAAGTTGCCCGCCTGATAGCTCCAGGACCGCAACATGTGCCTCGTCATCCTGTCCCGGCTCAGAGCTATACTTGGAGTTCAGCGCGTTGACCTACGGTGAGACCGAAAGCAAGCCGTCCCGGTCAAATCCTCGCGTCGAGGATTCCCGGCTGGACTCTACCATACCCGCTGACAGACAGTAAGCTCATCGTCGGAGGTTTATCGCTAGCATCTTATCCGTCGCTCGGGGGGTCAAGCAGGTAGGGCTCTTGACGGTGTGGGTCTGAAGGATCGAGCGGAAGCCTTTCTAATGCAGACGAGGGATCCTGACGTCGCTTGCAAGAGACGCTCCCGCTTCGGCGAGCCTGACGCAAGGCCCCGGCACGACAGAGGGCGACGTCAAGGTCATGTCTGTGGCACCTGGATATGGAGTGATGCATTAGGTCACTGAACAGAAAATAGACGATGTAATCTTGAACTCGGTTCATGGAACTTTAGGATGTCCAAAACAAGGTCACCTTATCGCTCCCGGCACGGACAACGCTCCCACGGCGACCTGTCACTCGGCATGCTGACAAAATCCTGCCTGATGGCCGCGGTACGATCTCCCGTCTTGGCGTATACATGGTGTCTTACCTCTCTTTGCTCCATCGTCATGATGACGATGAAAGGAGCGCGCGCGCGCGTGCCCAAGTTGGGATAGCGGTGACGGACCTCGAGCTTACTCGAGTGGATGGGGAAATAATCAATATTTGCTTTTGCCAGTCGAATGGCTGAGTCACATGCATCCGGGAATCTTGTCTCAACGTCCGCCCTTTGTTCTCGACAACGCTTTCTTCTTCGTTGCTGGCTCGTTGCATCGGCGTCGCTGTCGCATTCCCGTGCCGCTCCGTTGCATCTCAAGTGGGGCGACCGGCTCCGAGATGCACATGTTACGGAACTGCACCTCCCCGGGTTGGAAATCGTCAAGAGATAACAAGGCTATTTTGTTTGCGATGCAGCTTTGACGTATGCAGATTCTTGAGAAAAAAAAAAGAAAATGGATGCTCTCCCGACGGGCGTGGAAAGGCAGGTCACCCTTGCCATGCAATTTCGGCGACTTTTTTTTTTTTTTTTTGCTAATACCCTCTCTTGCCATGTCCACACTCGGTCGTCTTTTGTTCCGGCGTCGTTGCTCTGCGGCCACCAACGAGTCAGGCATCGTGCATATCCCGTTATAATAGTGTCTCGCCACTGCATCTGTTTTGGGGCATGCCCCGATGAATTATCACGGGGTGTATTATCAAAGCCCACGCCGTCATGCTTACCTATGGAGGCAACGCGCGAGCGAACGGTCCTGGCTTGGAATGCACCCTTGGGTTTGTCCAAGGGTGAACCCAAGTCTCCATCCCTCCCTTGCTTCCTACGGAGTAGACCCAAGACGGACTCCTGTTGGTGGATCTCTTCTTGATGGTAATCCAGTGGGGTAAATCTTTGGGGGCGGCTTCCTTGATAACTTTCTTTTTGGGGCCTCGTTAAAATGTTAGGGCCTCGTTCTTGCTTGAATGCAAGGCAAGGCTGCCTGTGCCACGCAATTTCCACCCCAGAGATGTGACGTGTGGCTTGACTAGAACAACAAGAATGCAGGCAGTACAAGGCTCAGTTCTTGCTGCCAACGTCATGGGACTCCCATCCTCCACCTCTCTTCCTTGTCCTTGTCCTTCATTAGCCATTCTCTGCTAAGAGCAATGGAGATTTTTCCATTTGGGAGTACGAATGTTTAGCATGTTCAGAACCCCACGAATTCCCAGGGATATAGTTCCTCGCCCGCCAAGGAAAGAGTGAGAATGAAGTCTCACCGTTTATCTCATTTCCCTCAGCTCGTCCAGCAGGGCTTGCACAATAGACGCTGGCACTTGACGAAAGACGCATGAGCTAAGTGATCGTCTGGTCTGTACTCGCAAAGGGGGAGTTTATGCGGCGCGCAGATGTTGGAAGTCCAGAATAACTCGCCCTTTCAGCTCTTTAACCTCCCCTCCCCCCTCGTCGTGCTCTATAAATTACCAATGCCCTTATTACTGTGGGCAACTCCCGGAGGCATGCGGATGCCCAGATTACTTCGGAGAGAAGCCAAACTAGTCCTGACCTCCTCGTCAACCCTGGCCCTCTGCAGGCTCAGGCCAGGCGTGACCCAGTCGCCGCAGGCGCAGCGGATGCCTTTCCAGTCGTAGCGTCCCACGGCCGCACCGCACCGGGTGTTGGGACAGGCAAAACGCCCGTTGAGTTCGCCTCGTTCCAGCTCGGAGCGCATCCAGCTCAGCGGCTCTATGAAGTAGTGTGGGCAAAGCTGGCCCTCCGGGGGCGGAGACCCGAGGGATTTAGTTTTGCTATTGCCGTTCGAAGACGACGACGATGTTGACGAAGTGGTGGTGGTGGCGGTGGCGGCGGCGGCGGCCACGTGCGTGTTGATGAAGGGCGTCGAGGCCAGCATCCTTCTGCATTTCTTACACCGCAGACGCACCACCACCTGCTGCTGATTCTCTGCTGCAGTGCCTCCTTGAGCTCCTCCGTCTATCAGTCGCTGCGACTGCTGCTGCTGCTCATCCTCGAATCGCAGCCGAGACGGAGCTTGCCCGACGGCGACGTGCTCCTCGACTTCGCGCCGGTACGCCCATCGCTGATAGACAGGGTGCGCGTCCACGTCAGATGGACAGCCCATTTCCCACCACAGCGCCAATTGCTGCATAAAGCCGTCATTAGGCTCGGCCATAGGCCGCGTCTGTCGTATCAGGGCGAGCGCAGCCTCTACGGCCCTCCGGGACTTGCTGCTGATGCTGCTCTGTGTCTGCGTCTCAGTCTGTGCTTGTCCAGGCGGAGGCCGTGGCACTCCGTACGCCGCGGGCCCTACGAGGCTGGTATCGAAGCGCCGAGGATATCGCCAGAGCAGATAGGCTATGACGACGGAAACTGATCGGGATTTCCCCGCGGCGCAGTGGACGAAGACACCACCACCACCACCACCTCCTCCACTACTACCACCTCCATCATGTATCCTTACCCCTCCCTCTTCCACCTCCTCTGCTTCTGCCTCTGCTTCTTGTTGTTGCTGTTGTTGTTCCCCTTTGGCCTTTTCTAGACCCTCGTGAATGAATCGCACCGCGGCGGGCATTTCCGCCAGCAGATTCGAGTCATCCACATCGTCGATATCAATAACCTTGTGGCGAAACTGCTTCCCGTACTCGGACCAAGGCTCATCCCTAAAATTCTTCAAGCTGTCGGGGCTGAAGCCCACGACGCTGAGAATATGCGTGATGCCTCTTTCAGTAAGACTGTCTGCGCGCCTCAAAGCCCATAGACTGCATGTCACCAGACCCCGGGAGAAAGGATCAAGCCACACTTGTCAGCACCACGATTACACTTTTTCTTATCTTTATTTTTGAATTCTTGCAGAAGATTTTGGAGGGAGGGGGTGTTTTTTCAAAGGCTGTCTCTCGCTTTCTCCGAGACTCTCGCAGAGGGAGGACCGTCATCATCAAGGAGCCCAGGCAAAGGGGAAACGGGGGGTGGAGTGAACTGGAGACGAAGCGGAAGAGGAAGAGTGACAGGGAAAACAATCTTACCCTCCTACGTAGAGATTATCTGGGCCTTCGATACGACTTAGCGCCATTTGCAGACCCTTGCTTGCTTGCTTGCTTGACTGCTTGTTTGCTTGTCTGCTTGCTTGCCTCTCTTCTTGGCCTTTTTCGTTCCCTTTTTCTTTTGTGTCCTTGGTCCTTCGCTATGCCAGAAAGTAACGCGCTCTTTCCTTTTTTGCAGTCAGTGGATTTCAACCGCTATCTTCCTGGTTTCGAACGACTGGAACCAGCGTCTCTTTCGCTTTTGTGCGAGAGCAGCAAACTCTGTATTTTTTAGCTTCTGTGTTAGCTTTTCCCTCTTCGTGCCCTGCGATTCGAGCTTTTTCTTTCTTGTCGCGCACAGTGACGATGAGCCAACCGAGGAGGTCGGGCTAGGGAGAAGAGAAAGGAAAAAAAGAGCGTCTGATAGTCGCCCATGCCCCAGCCATAGCCGCCACCATGCCCATCCTATGCCACACACTAAGGGACTAACGAGAAACCCTCCGAGTATCGTGCGTGTGCTGTCTTACTGACGTAAGCCAAATCGCTCACACGCCCGCCCCACCGCCTGCCCACGCGCTGCCGAGGCGCTATGTACACTGCTGCCAGTCGTTGCGCCCCCTCCGCCCCCCCGGAATCTCAGCAGGAAACAAACAACCAAGATCTATTGGCTCGGCAAACTGATCAGAGTCACCACCATACCCGAACGAGGGCGCCACCACCACAGCCAATCAACCACCAGTGTAATTCTGGTGATGCTTGGAATGTGTTCACAAGGCTTTGAAACCCGAACAGGCAACTTTGCTATTCGCAATTCAGATATGGAAAGGAGAAGGAAACAGAAAGGTGCAATTGCCTCTTGGGGATGAAGCTGGGGGCGATCAACAGCGGACACTTGGAAAACTCTGATAATGATAAAAACGTCCCTCGTCTTTTCGTCTGAATTTTGCTTGGGATGCCACCACTGCTGTCGTGACGCATAGGTCTGAGAATTCACTCTAACCGCCAAATATCATCGCTAGCCAGCCAGCCAACGGCACAAGCCATGGCCGAAGGAACGCCCTGGAAGTGACAGTGCCCAGAGCCGTGAACGTCATTACCGGTACGTCGCTTCGTGTCCCAAAGCAATTGGGAACCAGCGCTGGGTAGGGAGGGGAATAAACTAAAAATGAAAGTCTTGCCTAGTTTCAAGATCAGAGATCGCTGACATGTGTCACAACACAGCACAGGACTGGTACTATTTCTTCACGTATGATGGCGACGAGCCAAGCCAGGATGCAAACCCGAAAACACACGACTAGACCGAAACAACGGCCCTGAGCCGTCTCAACGGCGGTGCTCAATATTTCTCGTTCTATTTACAGTATTTGCTTTTTCTTTGGTTCGAAGCCGCATCGTCAGCACGTCATGCTGACAAGCGTACATACACATACAGTATACGTTTGAGTCCATACACACTGCATTCCGGTCAAGTACGTCTCGCTTCGCGCCAGAGTGGACTGCAACTCAATGTGGGTTGGTCCGGATCTCTGAATTTCTCATGCCGCACCTCCTCCCTAACCCCCCTCTCCTTGCTCTCGGACTGTCGGCACCATTGTGCACTCTCGAAACTGGGTTTTGCAGCGCCAAGCCTGCCTGTCGCTGTCAAACGAGGCACGGGTCTGCCGCATGGAAGCACAAGCAGATACCCAATCCCATTCCTCTTCCAGTCGCTGTTCGCGAAGGATTGCCGTTAAACGTCAGGAGTCTGACCAGTTCTCTCCACCACACTTTCTCTTCCCCTCTGGTCGAGTCCTATGCTTTTGCAAAGCCTGGTCCAAGCGCACAGGGTTCACCAGCTCCAAGGCCTTCTCTTTGACTCTTTCAAAGTCATCACATCTTCGTGTGCGCCAAGTTTCACTTTTCCTGTGCACATTGCATGTTCTGCACCAACGCCGCGTCCAAATTTTCAAAATCAAGTGACATCAAAGAAACAAGTTCATCACTTCATAAGTTTCAAGGGTTGCGAAAGTAAAGACACGCAAGATTTCGGTAGATCCAAATAGACCGGAGCCACTTTCCCTTGGTTCAGCGCGGGCTGGGTTCCTCCTCAATCATACATGCGTTCTCAAGCATGTTCGTCCACTTGCCGCTGCTGCCAGCATGGCTGTGCTTCAAATGTTGACGAAAATGATCAGCTCTGTAGAACTTCTTGGAAAGATTGCACTCTCGGAATTTGTGGACCTCCTGTAGGTGTCGAATTCTGTCATCCCAATCTTGCTCCGTCGAATGTTTGTGCACACCACCTCTCAGAGTGCTGGTTCCTGTAGGTTTGCCAGAGCGAGGGAACTCTTCCCCGCAATATCCACAAGTGTCTGCTTCACCGGGGCAGCTCGTCGAATCGTGAAAAGCTCGATCGAATGCCGACAAAGCGGAGCAAGACCAAGAGTGACGTCTCACGTGAAGCGAGTTTTGGTGTCTTTCGGCTTCATTCTTATTTTTGAACCGATTGCCACAGAAAAGGCAGGTGTACTGCTTTTCAGCAGCGTGCACCCTGTTGAGAAAAAATTAGTCTCTCACACAGTCTTTGTCGCCTGCCTTTGCCGTCTACTATGAGAAAATCAAGGAAAGGTTACTTACAATAACTCCTCCTCAGTATCAAACTTCTTGGGTTTCTTAGGACAACACTCGCACATATACGGGCGTTGCATCTTCGTACTAGGCAGCCTTTGGAGGTCCGTGATTTTCCTGGGGCTGACACCTACCAAAGCACGTCCATGCACGCTTGACCTGCCCGAGATCGAATTCCGAGGGCTATGGTTCAAAGATGCGGGAGTCGTATATGGCGAGCTGCACGATGTTGGGGACATGGTTCCGGGAGACATCGTACCAGGAAGGCCATGCTCGAGAGATGTCGTCGTTGTCGCACTCGATGGAGCCATTGACATGGTAGAAATGTACGAGTTAGAACGAGAAATTGCGATTGAGGACATCGAAGAAGCCGACATCTGTGGCACAACAGTTAATCGAGGAGTGGGAGAACTGCGTGGAGCCGCCTCACGACGAGCCGCTTCAGCTGAAACAAAATACATAGAATGATCGGCGCTCGGAGGGCTGGCAGCTCTCCGCTTGTGACCTGTCGCCGTGAATGACTCTTCCGGATGGAGTCGCTTGGGAGAGATAGCCTCGTCGATCTCCATGTCCTCAACGCCAGTGAAGCCGTAACCGCCATACGTGGAGGTCGTATCGTCACTGTTGTTACGCTGCGACCGGAAAACCGGAGAGCAATCATAGTCAGAGCCGTCTCTAGCCGCCCTATAGTCGCCGGGAAAGTGTCTAACGTGCGCCGAGCGAGGCGAACTTGCGGAGAAAATAGGTGTATCAGAGAATCTAGCCGGCGAGCCGAGCGCAGAGCGGCTGTGGATAGGAAGCTGCACTGGCATGGCCAGCGACGAGCCACGATGCTCAGGATGCCGCCGCACCTGCTCTGTCAGAACTGAAAGACCCATTGATCGTGGAGATCGTGGAGATCGGTCGAGTGTGCGATCGAGTTTTTTCTTCATATTATCGCAATGCAGATCGGCTGCCGTCTGGAAGTAGAGTTTGCTCTGGTGCGAGTAGCCTGTCGGCCGTGATTCTCGAGACCTTTTGACAACAAATCAGCGCCTGCACTGTCATACGATGTGTCGACACGCATCCTCATTCCTTATCAGAAGTCTGCCAGGCGAGCTCACCTTTCAGAAGCCGTGTAGCTTGCGTAGCCCTCATCAGCATGATTGCCGCTGATTGTGTCTCTCCTTCTGAATTCTGCTTTCTCTTCCGCAGGGAAGCGCATACTGCCGTAATCCGTTGTGAACGACGAGTATGAATGATTGGGCTCCCGTGTCTTCCTGTTGCTTTGCTCGGGCTGCTCCAGAAACGGGAGGTGTCGAGGCGGCGGTAGCGGTGGTGGCACCACGTCGTCTTGTGTCTCAACCCCAGGTATTGATATGGCGGAGCTTGAGGAGTATGGCATGTCGTTACGAAGTCGGTAGCGCCCTAGACCAGAGGACATGATGCTTGGCAGATTGGGAGTAGGCTCCCTACATTGTGGCATTGCCATAGTGGCTGTAGAGTTGTTGACTTTTCAGTCCCTTTCCTCAGCTCTCAATCATCCGCGCACTTGCACGACCAAATGACGCAGTGACGGAGATGACTTTTCACGGCAAGCTGGAAGCAGGAGCTGGCAGCGAATAAGCTTTGCGGTAACGGGCTACAGTACGTATGCCGTCATTGATGGATGGAACTGCCCGCCAGGGGACGCCTCGTTTTCGTCAAAGTTGAGGCGAAGCTGTACCGCAAATCTGAGTAAGGTGTCCCAGGTGGCAATCGCGACGCAGTCCTGGTCCGGCTCGACTGGACAACGTGGATGGAGCGGATCAGCTATGAAGGCTGCGATGTTGCACTGCACCAAGAGGTTCGGGACTAAAAAAAATGGTGGACAGAAAAGATGAATGAGAAAAGGAAGGAAGAAGAGAAAAGCAAGACAAGAGACATAAACAGACAACGAGGCTCACGACCAACAACCCTGCAAATGACTCCAGAGGACACGAGTAGAATGAGCCCCGGGCAGGGAAGGAGCAGGTGCGGGTATAAGTGAAAGGGACAATAAGGTTTCCAAGAATTGGCTGTTGCGGATTCTGGACGGTTTTGTTAGCTCCAGTGCTCGACACTGAGTGTGGAGATTTTAGTGGTCAAGGGTGACGACGACCACAGAATGGGCGGGGGGGAGGAAAGGGGGGCGCCAAGAACGAGCAGTGGGGGGTGGCCGCAGCAAAGAGAAGGGGACTGGGGACGCGGGCGTGGGTTCCCGAGGTATCAAAGTACAGTACAAGCGGCTTCGTACCGACGCACACCACGCACACCCCCTCCAAGCTCTGCCTCAAGCGAGGTTGGAAAAAGAGGGAAGGGAGGGAAAAAAAAAAAGACCAAGGACACCACTTGACCGGGTCCAAGACCTGGAGTCCACTTGTACTCAATAGATCTCACCCAATCTGTCAGTGGGAGAGAACAGCAGCAATGGGTGGTGTCGACATCGGCCAACTTCTCAACCCATGCGACCCGAACTTGGCCCAACGCACCTGCTCAAGATATCTTAGTCGGCATGTACGGTGTACGGTGTGCAAGGTGGGAGGAGGGGAAGACGAACATGGGCACCACGGAGCTGCCCAAACCGTTTCTCCTCTTGTGGCTCCTGCTCTTCGCGGCAGGATGCAAGCTCTGCTCTGGTAGAGCATCACGTTTGATGGCTGTCGTCGTGTTTCAGCCAACATCGCCGCCGACGTTTACTGCTAGCGAATCGCCTGCATCTGAACGTCAACGGCCAGTGAAGGTGATGCTGAGTGGTGCTGCACGGTGGGCGAATCGCAGGGCCGCATGTGTGGCAAGACATCTCCGTCTCCTGGCGAACTATCCCATACTATTGCCAGTGCATGCTTTGCGAAACAGACTGGTGTCTTTGTTATTATTATTATTATTATTTGTCCTCTTTCCCCCCCTCAAGGCCGGGTTTTCCAGATGGGGAGTCAGCTCAGCCACAGGACCATTGTGCAGCCAGGAATAAGCCAAATCGAGGTGCGGTGACGTCCCCTTCTCTGACAAAGATTTGCTCGGTGAAAGGGAAGGTGACAGGCCTGCCGGGCGGTCGGTGCATAAGATAGAGTCCGACGCAGTGTGCTGAGTTGGACACCTTTCATGCACGGCGTGAGCTTTGAACAGCCTGCCGTGCCATGTTGCCACCTTCAGTCCGGAACGAACGCTACTACTCGTCGAACGTCTATGGAGGGGGCGGACGCTCATGGGAACAAGACTTGGAAGAGGCGAAGGCGCAAAAAGCACCTGGACCAGCCCACGGACGCCTACATGTCGCCTCGGAACCAACCTGAGTCAGTGGCGACGTGAGAGCTATTGAAATGCAAAATGTGTCGTGCTCGGTGTGCATAAATTGGTGGTCGAGCGTTGAGCGGAATAGAGGGACCAGAGCGCTGTCATTCCGCCTCCTAGCCCATTGCTCTCCCTATCTCTTCGATTCATAGCTTCTAGTTCCTAGCGGACGCCAGCGGCGGGGGGTTTAGGGGGCCGAGGGAGTAGGATGGTACCCTTCCCGGGCCTGGATGCCCAAGACAGCGAAGCGAAGCGAAGCGCAGCCAGATGCTTCGGTGCTGGGAGCTCACTCGCTCAAACCGGGCAAGGCCGATCACGGCATCCTCTAGTGACAATCGAGCCAAGGCCGCCATTTCAGCCCTTCCAATGGACGCTTGTCTGCCTTTGTCGTCACCACGTTTCCCGACGCGCCATGCCGACCGGGCTGGTATCCAGATCAGCGCCTACGTACGTACATGGTATGCAAGATGCAAATTGATGTGTCGCTCGCATTTTTTTCGTTCCCGCCTGTGCCAACAGTACGCCCAAGGACGGTCGGCAGCCGAGAACCCTTGTTGCCAAGATGCCCATCTGCAATGCGACGGAAAGCCGCCTACGACACGATAACGGTTTAGCAGAAGTTAGCAAGCCTTCTGGCTTTGAGCTCGTAAATCAGTCGCGACCGCGAAATTACTCATCAACTTCTTCCGCTTGCGCTGGCTGCTAACTACAGTTTTCTGAGCCGGTCAAGATGCCCTCCCAAAAGCTGCGGCCGCTGGCGCGCCCATCCAAACTAATGAATAATTGGCTACAAAAGGGTCTTACCACTGCATCACGTACGGACCGACCTGAGCAAGCGCCTAAGTAGGTGACTCTCGAGTCCCGATAACGGTTTAGCAGCTTGGTTGCCTTCAACGGCATGGATTCCCATTCTGCAAAGCCAATATTTGTCAAGGCAAAAGGCGCGCGAACAAACACGAGAATTGATGACATCTGGCACGACAGTTCATTCTTTAAACATGAGTGCCTAGAGCTAAAGCTGTGATTTGTTCGTCCGGCCGCGACATGAGACGAGTGAGGGCGCAACTGCCAGCCCCACCATCGCAGGACGCCTTCGACACGGACAAGGCGATGATCATCGGACATGGCGTAAACGACAGTTCCATGGCTCGCACCTCAGCCAGCCCGGAAACCTTCGCGACGCTCCATAAACCTGTTTTCGAAATGGCCCAGCCTCGGCAGTCAAAACTCGAAACTCCATGTGTACGAGCAGATCTAGTGAGAAGCAGATCACGCAGTTCAATCAGCGCTGATTTCCAGCCGGCCAACGACAGCAAGTGTGATCTCTGCTGGGCCCACGGGCATTCGGCATACGGAAGAACCCGGCGCGCAGGAGGCACGAATTGACGAGTATTCTCGCCTGGACAGAGAACTGAGTGATTGAGCTGAACAGACAATCCCTCTGAACTTCGCGCTCTTAAGTCTTTTTTTTCTCCTCTCTCTTTTTTATTGCAGCCCTTTCCTCAATCCTCAAGTTGTCTGGTCCAAAGCAGTCAGCAGTTGGGGCAAGTCAGCAGGCTCGGCCGACGGTGCCTCGAGCTGGCCAAAATCGTATGAGCCGTAGGCGGTGAATTCATCACGATGTTGATTGTGACTGATGGCGGCGCACACTGCTGAAACTTTGAGTGGTGGGATATCGGGCGCTGATGGTGG
Source organism: Aschersonia sp. MBC 508 (assembly GCA_030780645.1). Classification (NCBI taxonomy): domain Eukaryota; kingdom Fungi; phylum Ascomycota; class Sordariomycetes; order Hypocreales; family Clavicipitaceae; genus Aschersonia; species Aschersonia sp. MBC 508. The sequence goes on along the minus strand of JAPFUF010001206.1, from coordinate 1,527 downwards.
CACAAGAAGACATCGTAGAGTCGCGGGACTTGATATGTAGACGGTCCCGACGAAATGGGACACCCCAACCAACTCCCGTCTGTGAATGCCCTGTCCTTGCGAAACCAGAAAAAAGAGCGATTATGGTGTGTGCCAATTTGCACGTTGGGGCCATAGGATGTTTTGGACGGCCGCACAATTTTCAATCAAATCAGATTCCGAAGGTCATAGCAGAAGCGGGGCAAGGTCCTCACAATCGGAGCCGAAGGTTGGGGATCAATTACTGTACGTAATGCATCGGACGACATTTCAACACCACCGAGCGCCTTAGCCGTCTGAGCCAATCTGGCAGCGTGCAAAAGTTCTCGCTCTGCGACAAGGGGGGCGGCCAAGGGGCGAGGGCAGCCAGCTGGGTTCGAACTGAGATGTGCAGCATGTACATGATTGAATTTTGAGTGCCTGACTCAAAGATGCCGCGGGAATCCAAGGCGCGGGCGACGACGAACCGTTCACTTGGCTCGACTCGTCCGTCCCGTTGCCAGCTGAAAAGCCAATTGCTATAGGGCAAAGCCAGCCTCTGATTGGGGCTCATTTAATTTGAGCGTTTAGCCTAAGCCCCATCCCCCTCCCTTGGGGCCGCAGTCCCGCGTTTGCTGGCTCTGCACTCTGACCAACCGATCTCCGCCGGTACACACGTAGGCTATCCAATGAAGGACCCGCAGTCGTCCGTCAGCCCTATAACGCGGATCAGTCTAGCCCAGTTGCCCACAGCGGCCAGTCATACAACACGTCAACACCGGCTCGCACCCTACTGCCCGATGGGGTTCCAGGGACAGCCATGGAAATCAACAGGAAGGGGGTTAAGTCGGGGAGCATACCAGATCTTGCATAGGCTGCAAAGCATTTCGCGTCAAGTTGATCTCTCCTATCTGACCAGCCGCTTCGAGCGAGAGAAAATCATCACCACTTGGCGGCTGCACTCTCCTTGAGAGGAGTAACTTTGGTCAATCCAGACGGGTGCTGGCGAATCACAATTCTCCAAAACAACGCTTACGCAGTACAGCCATCCATCCATTTTTTGAGTGTGCTGTGGCGGGTCACCAATCAGCAATCAAAGCATAGCTTGATTTGCCCTCACACGTAGATTGGCAATACATAGCGGAGCGATCGGCGTAGAGGCCCTTGTCCGAGAAAGCCCCAGAAAGCAGTGTGATTGGCAATGGAAGATGTACAAACAACAGCTGATGTCGAACATCTACGACTGTGAGGTCATTGGTCGTGTGCAGGTAGTACTCGTACTCCAGCTGAGAAGTCTGGGCCGCCACGGTGCTCCGCTCCTGCCATGTTCTGTGTGTCGCATGCAGCAGTCATGCGATCATCTTTCCCCAATCCCGACGCAAGTCATTTTGGGGCTCCTTCTTCTTTGTTTTGCCCGTATTTTTCCGTTCAAAACACCTGAGTTTATACCGTCCTCCTCGCCGAGCTTTATAGGCCATGAGGTTTTTCTCTTGTTACTGTAGGTACTATTATCGACCAAGCGGGGGGGGG
>JAPFUF010001204.1:0-30839 GCA_030780645.1 Aschersonia sp. MBC 508 | reverse complement strand
TGGTGGTGGTGGTGGTGGTCGGGGCGACGGGCGGCCCGCGGCGGTGGTGGTGGTGGAGCAGAGCAGGAGCAGCGTCCAGATCACGGCCCCAAACCACCATCACGAAACCCACAGTCGCCAGCAGCCTCCGCATCATGCTCGAGTGACACAACAGCGGCCCGTAGCCCATTGTTTCCCGCTGCTGGGCCTGAGTCTCGACCATGCACCTGAACGGGGGATGGGGGGGGGGGGCGGAAGGAGGCGCCTTACTCGCCGCCGTTCCCTGCCAGACCAGGAGCCGGCTGATAATGAGCTCGGATCCCCGGAAGCCACGCCAGCGCACGCTTTACGACGCAAATGCCGGCCGTTTTGCAGACTCGGTTTTCTTCAGCATGGGCCGCCAAAGGATCCCTTCTTTGCTAGCGGAATTCGCATGTGACGTGTGGTTTCTTTGCCATAAAGATGGGCTCGCCGGTCGAGATGCTCAGATCCCACCCAGTCTGACAGGACATGCGCCCCTGACTGAAGCTGCAGAGTGAGAGAGGCCCGAAGGAAAAAAAAAAAAAAAGAGCAGGCAAGCAAGCAAGCAGGCAAGCATGGCAGCAGCTACACCACCTCTCCCGGACCGCCTCTTCGCCTTGAAGCCGGCCTTTCACCCCTCTGAGCTGGGCGAGGAGTCGCCCGCCGTCCAGCAGACGCTGGCGCAGCTGTCCCTCGAGCCGCACGTCGAGGGCGGTTATTTCCACGTCACCGACATGTCGACCGAGACCATCGCCTCCCCGTATCCCGAGACGCCCCTCTCGGAGCGCACGCTGTCTCTCGTCGGCGGCTTGCGGCCGGATTTTGATCCCGCCCGCCGCCTCCTCTCGTCGTGCATATACTACTACCTCACTCCGCGGCGGCCTCAGGGCTCCTTTCACCGCAACAGAAGCCGCATCATACACACGCTGCACCGCGGACGTGGGCGTTACGTGCTCATCCATCCTGACGGCCACGTCGAGACCTACGTCGTTGGCTTCGACACGGACAGGGGGGAGAGGATGCAGTGGATTGTGGAGGGAGGCGTCTGGAAAGCGAGTTTTCTGCTGGGCGACGAGCGCGATGATGACCCGTCCGAGGAGGAGCCCAGGAGCGAGGGCCTGCTCATCACGGAAACCGTGGTGCCTGGTTTTGAGTACGCAGATCATGAGTTCCTGGACAGGGGGACGTGCAGGGAGATGCTGTCCCACGACAGAGCCGCCGAAATCGACTGGCTGATCAAGCATTAGACTTGGGGGGCTTCACGTCAATTCGGCCTTGAGCAGTTGCATCATGTATCTTGATATCGCAGATTATTACACCTTCAAATAGCATGTTTCGAGATGTTGCCCCGGACGGCGCCAATCACCCATCCGTCTCGCCCGTCAGCGGCTTCCTCCCCCAAACCACATAACATGGCATCCACGCGTGGACATTGGGATTCGACACTTCTCGCCGCACGTCGACTAGAAACACCTGCAAGTCAACCAGTCAACACGGAATCATACAAAGCAAGGACTTGCATAGGGGACGCGTTGCAACGTGAATGCTGCATGACACTCACCTCCGTCTCCGCTGGGCTCCTGTCAAACGCCCGGTGGAACAGGCTCAGAGATAAGCCGCTCAGACCGGATACGAGATTCGCTTCCCACATTGCGCCGATTTCTCTCAGGTGTCTGTCTCGAGGCCAGCCGTTGACTGGGATTCGGAACACGATTTCTTGGACATCAACGAAACCCACCCGTTCATATGCCTCCTTCAACGTCTGTCCGACCATGGTGGACCGATCACATCGCTCACCGGCGGTTGTGATGTCGCTCGCCCATCGCATGAGAGCACCGTTCTGATCCAGAGTACCATCGTCACAACCCAGTGAGCTGTCAATCTCCTGAGACTCAAGGTAGCCTCCCGGTTCCAGTGCTTCAAAGGCCTGCTGGACGACCTGTTCCTCAAAAGAGGACCAGCATCCGCCCGTGACTCTGGTGTGAATGTAGTCAAATTTGTGAGGATAGTCCCACGAATCAGACCTGAGCAGCAAAGACGCCGTGCGTTTCAGCAGAGGCAATACATGGAGGTGGATCGTGGGGCTACTGACGAGTCTTCCACGTAGAAGCTGACGTTGGGGGGCACCGCGTCTGGCTGAATGGGAGATAGATCGGTGGCAATGATCTCGGCGCTGGGGAACATGTCACCCATCTGAATGGCCCAGTCGCCGAGCCCAGTGGCTATGTCCAATACATGTCGCGGCGGACTGCTCGTGCTCAGGGGCGAGAAAAACAGCCGTCCGTCGAACAGCTTCAGCAATGCGTGAGCTTGCAGATCGAGACGTTCTTGTTCAGGTAGGTCGTTGGGGAAGGCGTATGCTTATTTCACGCGTCAGCATGTAGACTTTGAGAACGCCTCGCTATGAAAACTAAGCTGAGGGCCCGTGGCCGCAGCCTGACGGATTGCGCATTACTCACAGCCAGCGCGATAGGCATGATAGGTCCTGCCAAATTCTTCTGGAAAGTTCTGCACACTTTCCGACAAGGACTTTGAGTATTCGCTGCGTTTGTCTCAAATAAGCCACACGCTTCGTACGGTCGGCTTCAACTGTTTGTCATGTCTTTCACCGCAAATAGACTTCCCCCCCTTTGAAACATGATTCGGGCTAGCTAAGCGGCGGAACTCACGAAGGTGGGCTCGTGGCGGATGTCTGGCTCCCAGCGGTGTTGACGAACTCGGGCTCTGTGAGGCTACTCGTTTGTGATGGTGCTTGAAACGTAAATGAAAAGTCCTCGGCGCTTGCCTGCAGCATTTTACCAGAGCTGACAATCTGGTCCGTCTGATCTGTTGGTCGGCGTGACATGCGAACCGTCTAGGCTGGGATGTATGGCGTTGGGGGTCAACAGGCTCCTCTTGGACGCCCGCCAATCTGTAATCAGATGATGATAGTTTGGGATGGACGTTGGGTGAACAGACTCCAAGCCTTGTGCCCGGCGAGATGTCTCGGTCGTTCGGAGGAATACCAGCTCGAAAACTGCTTCCACAGGGTGAATGAAGGACTGACGTGACGGATATACAACCTTGTGACTGGGCTCAACTCGAGCAAAGAGGATATAAATCAGGTGGCACGGGGCCTGCATAGAGCGGTCCGACGAGAGCCACGAGAGGAAAGAGAGAGCTCATGTAGTGACTCCGCACAAACCCACAGACTGTCAAGCAGGGCATGATAGATAGGTAGGCATAGATGCGTTATATCTACCAAAGGTATGTGCTCTGTTCATAACAAGGCAAGACTCGAGGCACCTCTGGCCAACCTTTTGTGGAGTCTTGAAAAAGCGAACAACATTCTCGGGCAAGTCAGGAGGTTCTGTCTGATTGGACCACATATCCGCTTGGCTACTCGGGTCTTGGGGGTCTTCCTTGCATGGCTTGTTCCCGGTCTAGTACCGCCGCCCGTCTCAGTCTCAGTCTCAGTCTTGCTCTGGACGCGGGCGAACGACCCGGGAAGTTGGTTCAGCCAGACTTTCTTTGGGTTCATCACTGCTCGGCTCGCAATGGCGGGGCGGGTGGATGTGGGAATTTGTCGGGTCTTGCCATTGCGTGCCGGGGTTCAGATACCAGACCAGGGTTGGCCGAATCAGTGTTGTACATACGAGGCTGTCTGACACGGCTCATGCTTTGGAGCCCAATGAACAAGGAGTTGTTGAACACATCCCGAAGACAACAGTCGCTGCGGTCCTGCACAGGCGAGAACCCGACCGTCTGGGTCGGATGTCAGACGCACGCTGACCCGAACGCGCCATCCTGGTGCGATCGTCGATCATGTATGTACGGTCCGCACGTCTTACCCTCCTCCCCCGAAAGACTGCAGGCGATGCGCGTCGGCGTTCTCGCTGACTCGTTAAAGCACGAAACGAGGACTGCGAAGGCCGCAACAAGCTGATGAAGCTGACAGCCAAAAAAAAGCGACGCCTCAAACGCCCTCTCGTTCGGTAATGTTTGGAATGATGCAGCTCGCCAGGCGGGCCGAGAAGCCCACGCGCGCGTACAGTGACACCCGGGGCCAGGGTAGCAAGCCTTGTTGCGACGTTTGCCATTCATTGGAGAGAGGGAGCTTGAGAGGATGAAGCGTGACAATCTTGTCCTGATCCGATTGAGAAATCCTCTCTCACAGCAACTGTTCGCAATGGCAGAGAGGCGCATGAGGAGCAATCCAAAAGAGCAAGCCGACGGCGAGGCTCAGCGCTCTCACCTTGCAGCAGCAGGAGGCCGGCAGGCAGGCTTGGCCGATCGTTGACGGAGCACAATTACTCTCTTTGCATCTCGACAAGATTGACAACACGAACGTCCCTGGGTCTGTGGTGTGTAGAGAGAGACGATGCTCCAGTTTTCAGTTTTTCCCTTTTGCGCGCCGCAAGCGCCGTCTCCAGCTCGCTGAGCAGCTGCGGAGCCAAGCACATGAGTTCCGACGATGGCTTGGGACCGATCGAGACGGCCGGGAAGGAGGGGGGGGAAATGGAAAGGTAGACTGTGCCTGCCGCCGCAGCGGCGAGCCCGACAACTTGGTCAGATCAGGTTTTGGCGGGCAAGGCACAGACAGGCGTGTGCAGACGCCAACGTGGTGACGAGACGCAACATGTACAGTTGCAGAAGCAGGAGCCACTCACTGACTGACTGACTTGTGCTCCTTCTTCCTGGTCTGATGGAATCGGCCCAACCAAGCCCAATCCGACCTTGGCGTCTTCATCTCGGGGCGTCAGACGGCTTGGAATGACCTGATGTCGAGCAACGAGATGGTCTTGTTTCTGCTGCGTGCGGTGGGGACCTGACTCAATATACCAGGTTCATCCGTCATTTCCGCCTCGACGTGGCAGGCAGTTCAGCCCTCGCTCCATCTGTTTCGCCTCACGCGCAGAGCTCGTCGCGTCAGGGCAAGAAAGCCATTGCGAGCCCGTGTGCACCGCGCCGGGCATGTCGAGGGATTTACCAGGGTGCCGCTTCCATGATACATTGTGTACAGTATCTGGTCCAAGATCCACATCGTTTGTCTAGAGTCACCAATAGCGTTCTCGAGCTCGTTCGGGGGGGGAAAGGCAATGTGGTTCGTCGCTTTGCAATGTGCATTGTCTGGTTGGAGCCCCCGTCACCGTCTAAGCCAGCCGATCCCTGCGGGACGCCATGTACAGGAGCAGCAACACGGCAAGCATAGACCCTCGAGACAGGAGACTCTGATCTCGTTTGCGATTATGCCTCCGGCGGCCCTGCCGGGGGCTGACCTCGCTGCGCTCGATTACTGAAGTAATCATCAGTGTCAAAATCTTGCTAAGAAATGTTCGCATTGCAACACCCCGTTCTACCAGCGGACTACTGCCGAGGGTGCTCCCGAACTTTCCTGCCTTGGGAGCATGCACATGTACAGCTCAGTCGTGCTTTCAAGGAAGCCGGCCGCAGAGATACACCGAACGTCCAACGTCTTGGAAAGGGGTGCCGTTCGTCCAAAGACCAAAGCGGGTCGATAAGCATTTTTGCATGTTGTTTCTGCTTTCTGCCCAACGGATGACAGCGGGGCCAGCCGTCGATCCATTTTTTGTTTTCATTTTTTGATCGCCGGTGCCAGCCGCATAAAGTAAGCCCACGTCGCTTTTATCTTCCATCTTTTTTTTTTTGGACTAATCCAGCTTCACCTCCGTGCCAAGACGGAAGGACACACACACACACACACACATACACACACACACACAGAGAGAGAGAGAGAGAGAGAGAGAGACAAAAACAACGTGCCGTACATTGATTGCACATGACAAATTCACAGCAGATGACTTCAATAGATTGAAAAAAAGAAGAGGAAAAAAAGGATGGAATAAAAAAGGGGGAGGAGTGCGTGCGGGAGTGGTTTAGGAACGCATTCCCACTCCACTCAATCGCACTGCACAATCATGCCCCCTCGCACCGGAGAGTGGATGGCAAACGAAGCCCCAGAGCCGGCGGGCGAACCGTCAGGCGGACACGCACCGAACCATCTGCGGCGCCAGCCGCCCATACAACTTCCCCCCGCATGGACATGGACGTGGACTGCGACATTGCCGTACCGTGCATGCAGCACCAGCACCGGCATCAGCACGGCAAGGATTCATCTGCTTCTGGATCGGGGTGTCTGCAGCCGGTTTGCCTGCAGCTGAGTGGCCCTGGTCAAGTGGTCTGGAAAACCAATTGCCGAGGCGCAAAGCAGACATCACATCACGTTCACGTCGGCAGAAGAACAACGCCATCTGCCGGCTGTTTTCCCATTCTCATCCGTGCATGTTGCAATCTCGGGATACCCAAAAAGAGTTTGTTTCTTGCTCAGTATTCAAAACATTAATTAATCTCTCCAAACCGTGCAATGCACAGTGTCGCTTCCAGCCGCTTTCATCAAGGTGACGACGGCAGACTCGGGCATCCATCACGCCGAGTGCTCTATTCTATGCCGCTGTGCCTGTAGCCGGTGTCTAGAAAGTCCGCCAGTCTGTACCATATATCCGAGTCCATTGACCTGGTGATAAACGCATGTAGAACGGCGGCAATCCATGAAAAAGCTCCTCCTCGCACCGTAGTCTTGCCGCCTCTCCTTTCGAATCCTCCTCATCTCGTAAGACGAGCTTCACATGCTTCCGCTCATCCATCCGGCAAAGGTGGGTATCATTTCATCATTGTAGCCACCTGGATCGTCTATGAATATACAAAATGATACGATCCAAGAAACGAAAAAGCATTCGAGAAAAGCAAAATCAAAGGCCATGAATTGATTTTTCCCCTTCATCGTGTTGGTGCAAAGTGCAGAATAAAAAAGAGTTTCGTCGAGATTCGTTGAAAGAGTACATGTAATTAATCGCCTGAGAAAAGAGCGAACCGAGTCAATCGAGAGGATGGAAGCCGAGGGCCTAGTCGTCACCCCCCTAGTTCAGGGGGCTTGCTGTGCCACTGTTTGGTGTGCTCCCGCTGCCGGACATGTAGGTCTGATCAATGCGAAAGATCCAGTCCATCTTGTCCTTCTCGCTGCGCGCGGCGAAAAGCCAGGTGTTGTCGGCGCCGTATACGGCGAACACAGCAGCCTGCATGCGCTCACTGAGCCGATGAAGACCTGGTCCGGAGTCCTTTGGTGAGCCGCCCCCAGAGCCCGTCCAAATGGTGGAAATGACTCTGCCGGATGCCGTGCGACGATGGCCCGGATTCAAGTCCGAGCCGGGGGTGTCGTTGGTAGGACCGTCGTTACCGTCCGGTCCATGGAGAAGACCAAGCACGCCAGGTTGGCTGTCGATCCTGGAGTTTCGGAGGCTGACTAGAGCCACTTCATCGCCATCAGTAGCGGAGTGAATGTGAAGATATGGGCGACGCAGTTCAACAAAACGCTTCACCCATCGGGTGGAGTCATTATTGGGAACGAGCAAATAGCCCCCTTTGAGGACCTTGGGGTTCTTGGGTACGCGAATGATGGTCGTGATGAGACTTGGGGGGGTTGACGGGTCCGCAGCCACGCCGTCCGCGGGTGGCGTAGTGTTCGCAGGACTGAGAATGGTCCTCAATGGATCCGGATATTTGAGCCAGAGACTCAGGGATCTTTCGAGCAACTCAGTGTCTCGCTCGCTGTATTCGGACTGAACTTGGTGGTTTTTAGCCGTGGAAGCCTGCATGGATGTGGGCACGTCTTCCAACTTGATCGTTTCTTCCTCCTCCCCGTCGACTCGTCCGTCGACTGAAGACGCGGGAGATGTTTCAGGGGTGTCATTCAGGACATCATCATCGTCGTCGGGAACGATGATTTGATTGTCGTGTACGAGGTCCGAGTCTGGGTCCGTTTCCACCGCACGAACGCTGCCAATGTCCACACCCAGTCTGTGCAATGTCGTTTGAACAGAGCCAATCTCGGCCATACGTTTCCTCTTCCGGCGTGCCAGGATGAAGTCACTGACAAGAGAAACGCCGCGAGGTGCCCAGCTCGTCAGATTTTCTTCACCCTTTACGTAGTCGTGTTGACTGCTCATGCGCCATAGGTCGCCTGCGCGCTTGACGGGGGCTGGCCGCATAGTAAGCGTGAAAATGCCAGTGGAAGAGCGAACGAAACGCATATTCTGCCACAACGACGAGAATACGGATGGTTGGCGCACAAAGGTGCGAGACAGAATTTGTACGCAGACCTTCTGCGAAAACTTCATCGGCTCGGCCAGCCTTTCTGAGCTGATCTCCCAATGGACGGTCATCTGTACACGGTACTTGTCCGCCGTGACTCTGTCCAACAGGAGTGAATTGTGCAGGCTAGAGTCCCACTGCGCATAGACAGTAATGCTGTGCGTGCCATTCGGATTCTCGCGGAATATGGGATTTGAAGCGAGCTTCAGGCAAACGTTCGGCTCACCGGGACACATATCGGGAGTCTTACCGGCCGAATCGACGAGTCGAACTTTGCCAACCCGCACGGCGGTGACATCCCCCCACGGCAGTGCGTGTCCAGAACTGTGCGAAATGTTGATGCCGATCCTCCTTTGAAGGCCTTGGTGCAGCTGAAAAGTGCCGATGTCGAGCTCGCTGGTCTGGCTCACCTCCACAGGGTGGTATTCGCCGTTTTCGTCCAGTTCCATAATCTGAATTCGAGAGAGCAGGTCGTGCTTCTCTTGAGTATAGAACTGCGACTCGTTGATTCGAGATCCCTTGACAGTATCTTCGCGCTTGGGGACGGCATCTCTCAAATCATCCCAGCTGAGGAGCTTGTCAAGATGCATCGTAGATACCTTGGCAAAGATGGCAGCCCGCAACATCACGTCCGGCGGGGCGAATACAGAAACACTCATGTTGTGAACGCTCTCAAACCGTATGGGGCCTTCGTCAAAATCGCTTATCATTTGCGTGGTCGTCACTCCATCTTCTTCTGACACGCCCGGGACGAAGAGTTGTGCGTGTACCTCGGTTCCCTCACGCTCCGCAAAGCCGACCAACTCGTGCATCACGACGTTGAACTTCAGAGTGTTTGTCGGCGCTCGGGCATGCGATGGTTCCAAAGACAACTTGATCATGCCAATCGCGTGCGACGTATAAGGCGAAACGACATCGACAGAAAAGTCCTGAACGCGACTCTCAAACACAGCCCTCAAGGGCACATCTACCTCGCCAACCAACGTGTATGAAGGCATGCAGGGTTCCACAAAAGGATTGTCAAGGCTTAGGTGCTGCGCATACTCCGGCTGATCGAGATATTGGCGCATCTGTCGCATCTGGCGAACGCGGTCGTGAAGCTTATCCAGACTCCAAAAACGGACCACGCTGTGATTGAAATCGATGACCCGAACGCCGATGCACGGCTTCTGAACCTCTTCCAGTGCGAGATCCTCTCCCTCACCAGTCAACCCGTTAAGGACCATGTCGTAGGAGGAGCACAATGCGTGCCCGACATCGACCACTGCGAATTGAAACACCACGTGCTCTTGGAGTTCATTGCTCGCAATCTGAGCCTCTTTCAGCACCGCGGCGTTCTGAAGCACAGTCTCTGCCATCTTGACGAAGCGGCGCCCGCGCCAAACCTTCATCACTTTCTTTGCCTGCTGGATCTCCGCGTCCGACAGTTTCGGATTTGCCTTTCGCCGCTTCAAAGGATCCATTTTGTCGATTTTCTCCTCGTACTGTTTGCGCTGCAGGTTCAGCTGCTTTTGCATGTCTTCCTTCAGTAACATCAGCGCGGCCTCCATCTTTGCCTTTTCCTTTTTGATTTCTTCGACCTCAACATTGGCAATCTCGGCGCTCTTCAGCTGCTCCTGGAATTCTTCTTTCTGCTTCTCCAGTTGACTTTGCAGTTCTTCTTTGGCCTCCCTGAGCCAGGCCTCGTGTTCGCCTTGCTTGGGCGTCGACGGCATTGTCAACGCCGTATCAAGGGAGAAGTTGTCGATAGTACCGGCAGACATGTACTTTTCTCTGAGTTGATACGATACATTTGACTCTGTGTCCTCGCCGTCTTCACGTGGAATGACTCGTTCGGCTCGAGCTCTTTGTACGTCTTCAAAGAGCGCATTCAGCTCGTCGTCGGAGAGACTGGTCAGATTCTGATCTGATCCTAGAATCGCGCCTGCTGCTTCGCGCCGGGCGAGTGACCAGTCAGAATCTCGTCCGTTTCGCAGGAAGGTGGCGGGCGAGTCCGGACGAGGATCGCCAAAGTCTGAGAACCTGCTCATAGATCGTTGATGACCAAGGCGAGGTGATGGGCTTTGATCCAAAACCTGCAATTGGCTCGCTGTGATCGACTGACGCAGAAGACTCGAGCCTACTTCAGCCCTCTCGGCTTTGGCCTCCAAAGGATGGTTGAAACGGAAGATGTGGAAATCGCCGAGGATGACACGGTATCCAGAGTGAAGTTGCTTAGGTTCTGTGATACGCTTTCCGTTGACCATGACGGACGCCCCATCGGCGGGAGCCAAAACAACCGTGCCATCGGCGTTGTTCTCGAATCTGCAATGGTCGTGAAGGATCCTGGTTCCATTGAGTCGTATGCCGACCTGATTGTCAGCGTTTGTTTCTACATTTCCCACAGTCGTAGTCCCTGGCTTAAGATTGTACACCAGGCACTCAGCAAGCAGAGGATCATCTGACAAGTTGACCAGATGGGGCATCTTCTTTGGTGTACTCAGCCCGATGAAGCCCTTCTCGATGCTGATGCCAAGTTCTTCCAAGGCCACTTCTCGTTCCTTGTGAATCTCTTCCGTTTTCTGCAATTTCTGCTCCCAAGTCTGATTCAAGTCTGAAAGCAGCTTCTCACTCTGGGTCAGTTGCTCCGCGATGTCCGCTTTGGAGACCTTTTTGACCGTACCGTCGGCCGTTGTGATGGTGACGATCTGTTTTTCCAGAGGTGTTCCCTCGGCGTAGACCTCCTCAGCAGGAATAGGGGATCCTCCAGGAGCCACCACGCCGCCGCCGAGTTTGCTTCGGAGCAGCGCCAACTCTTCCTTCAGTTCTCGGATCATACGGGCATTGGCATCTTCGTTGATGACAGCATGGTTCTTGATTCGTTTGGCAGAATCGGCGTATCTCAAAGTGCTGAGGGTCTCATCGTAATTGATGTCTGCCGGGCTGATGGCTGCTATCATAGCCGTCATGCTGTTTCCACCCAAGGAGTCCTTCAGCAGCCAGGTCAAGACGCTGTCCCGGTACGGTACTTGAGTTGCCCCCTTCTTTTTCTTCCCCGTGGACAAGTCTGCTAGTGCAGCAATGACCCGACCAAGTGTTGACAGCGATCTATTAATCTCGGCTCCTTCCTTCAAGCGAGCGCCAGTTGCTCCGGTCGAAGTGGCACGTTCAGAGCCTGCCAAATCGACCAAGCTGATTTTCGCAACCTTTTCCATCTCCATTTTAGTTTCGACATCATATTTCTTCTGCGTGAGCATGAGGGTAAAGACAGCGTGACTTCGACTCGATGTTTCGTTCATATTTGTTGCAGCTACCGTCCTGGCCTTGTTGCCCTCGTCCATCAAATTTTCGATTTCCTGAAAGCTGCCGACGACGAGCTTGGCGAGATCTTCGACATATGGACCCGTTGATGGATGTTCCCGGACCTTGAGATTGCCTTTGGTCGCGGGATTGAGGAGATCGCGGACACGTTCGTTGTAAATCTCGAGATAGGAGACCTCCACGGTGCATTTCGTTGTCTTGTCCTCTTGAATGGCATTGATGCGATTGAACATTTCCTGGCAAATATTGGGAATGATGCCTACTTCCTTGCCGTAGCCCATCATCGAGTACGATTTCCCTGAACCGGTCTGGCCGTAAGCGAAGATGCAGTTGTTGTATCCTTGGAACGCATTGTCCAGGAGCGGCGCCCCCAAATCGTCGAACAGGTGAGACTGGCCTGCGTAATTTGAATCGTTCTTGTCGAAAGACCAATATGATCGATCGAAGGCAAAAGTCTTTCCCCCAGTGTCCTTGGCGCCTTTCCCAGCGTGTCCGTCAGGTGTGGCGAGGACCGTCTGGTTGTCCTTCATCTCGACGATACATCTTGATCCGCGGTCGATTTCTGGCTATGTGTGAGTCCAGATGGGCAGCCAAGAATGCAATCATTGGGCCCAGTAGGGAGAAAGAGGATAGGGGGTCACAATGTCGGGTCGGAATCAAGCCATGCCAAAATTTACTCACCTCTTCCGTTGAATGGACGCACCCTCACCACCACCTTGATATTCCCTCCTCCTGCTGGCGCCATGGTCGCGAGTGTGTCTGCGGGGACCTGTTATGGTCCCCTAACAGGATGTCACTGCAAAAAGTATGCCCAGTGTTCGACGGACTTCGAGCCCGTACCACTTGACAAGCGCGCTCGATTAACGATGGTCTGATATTTCCCAGCCGTGCACCATCAAGACGTGAGGCCCATGCTACTGTAGTTGTGCTTCGGGCCAAAGTTCGCGATGTGAATTGAAGGATTTCGTGAGATTCAGTTGCTTCACAGCCAGGCGACGGGTTGACGAGTCCCGGGCTGACTGTCAGGCCTCGTCGAAGCCTTGGTCGCTGCGGATTGCCGTTTGTTGTTATTCTCTATCTTTTTTTTTTACGAGTTTCGGTTTGGGCGGGTAGCAAAGGCAAAAGAAAAACACCTGGCTTCCATGTGTCAAAGTGCCCGGTGCAAGCGTAGCGCGATCGAAGTCGAGATTCGGGTAGAGGGTCCGGTATTATGTCTAGGTTGGTCTGGCGTCTAGTGTAATTGGTGAAGAAATGAGGAAAGAAAAACGCGCGGTCGCGCTGGCAGGCTAGTGTGCGATACAGAGCTGTCATGGGAAGCTGGGCCGGGAGAGCCAGGCTGCCTTTGTTATGATTGGGGCGGACCGGCCGAGCAGGCCAATCTTAATTGGTAGGGGCGGGCGCATTCACGTGCATACGTTACGTGCATGTGCATGCACAATCGGAGGTTTGGAATTATGCCCCGGCCGCAAGGGCAGATGCGTGTCACGAACCTGCCTCGTCATGTGAGTTTCCATCGAGACTTTCATCGTCGTCGCGATTGATGCATGAGCAGATACAGTACAGAAACATCGCTTCCCTCCCTCCCTTGCCGTAGATCTTGTCCGACGAGGCGTGTTTCAACCGCGCCGCTTTCTGCGGCATGAATAAGGTTCAGTTCGTTTCACCCCTTGCATGCTCCCATGGACCATGACAAAGAGGGAAACCGGCAGTCCCTTCTGATTGGGCGCTCAGCATGACCATGATCGGGGCAGAACCTTGACTCGCGTCGTGGTGACTTGTTTGCAATTAGGCATCCCGCTTCACTATGAGTCGCCATGCTTCCCAAACCTACTCGAGCAGTCCATCCTCGACGACATTTTCGTAGTCGCGCACATCGAACGGACCTGTTGCCCACGCCATGAGCGCTTGCACATGTGCGGCAGTCCCCTCGACATGGCCATCGGCGACGTATCCCATGACATTCACCCATTCTCCCACGCGCGTCACGTCTGGCTGCATTGTCTCCAGAGCCAAGGTCACGTCCACCGAGACCAAAACATTGACTCCTCTGGGGAACAAATGCCCCAACACCAAATGTGCTGTGCGGACGTTATACGATGTGACGCTGCGTCGATTCCCTTGATCTTAGTTTCTGCGGCGACACCATGGACTAAACATGCCATTCGGGTTTTCTCACCATCCTAAAAACCTGACCTTCTCGCCCTTCCTGACTCCTGGCAGAGACGACAAGAGACACAGCTTTGTTGCGACAGGCTGGTCCGAAACCCACGGCGTCTTCTGGGCATCATTTGCCGGCATGGGCGAACAAAGGGGGAGGAAAGAAGGGAGTAGAGAGCCAGGTAGTTCCTGGGGAGTCTGCCTTCTTTCACGTCAGTGTGTCCAGACAAGGACCCTAGTTCGCGGCCAATCACGCCGGGCCAGTCAGTAGTAGTACAGTACTCGTCTCCGCACAAAGCGCTGGCGCACCCAGCTACAACTGTAACAAGGCAAAACGAGGCCTCACCTCAAAGCATCATGTCTTCCCATGCGCGCCCTCAGTTCGTCTACAAAATTGTCCCCTCAGCTCCTCCGTCAATCGTCCCGGAGCAGTTCCCACTCTCACCGCTCGACGAGCAAGATGGCTTCGTGCATCTAAGTACGGGACAACAGGTACAGCGGCAAGTCTCCATCACCAATCAGGGAACAACTCGCCTGGCTCACCAGAAAAGGTCCCCGCCACTTGTGATAGATTTTTCACTGATGCCACAGAATTGTGGTTTTTTAAATTTGAATTGGCAAAATTTACAGATCCCATCAAATGGGAGGGTGGCTTCCCGCACCTCTATGGCAATTTCGGAGGGAAGGACGTCTTGTCAGTGCAGAAATTTGAGAAGCCTCCGAATGCGTCTTGGACTGAGGTCATGGATGGGTCGAAATGGCTCGAATAAATTCTTCAGGTACTGGAAGCCTGTATGGCCGCTCCGAGCGATGTAGTCGAATTGCCTATCATTGTTCATCACCCTTGAATACCCAGATCCTTCTCGACTATGCCCCTGCAAATTGGATGATAAAAGTCCTTGTTCTTCGCAAATGTTTCCAATGCAAGCGCGCGGTTAACCTTGTTCAGACCTCGGAACAAGGGACGCACGAATTTCATGCGGCCCACGGATCCGAGGAGCTCAGCCACGCCGTACACGCACGTCGGATCTTCGGCTCGCAGGGCGACGCGATAATACGACGACTTGACCTCGACGTTCTTGGATGTGATGAACTCGTAAACTTTGCCGAGGAGCTGAGCTCGCTCAACGGAGAGCGGTCCATATTCTTGCAACTTATCCAGAAAGACAATCTTCTGATTGGCAGCGAAAGTTTCTACATCGTGTGCCGACGGTTCAAAGGTCTGTCATGAAAAGTCAGCAGCGGTCGATGTGGGGACTGAGAGCAGGAAATCTCCAAAAGAGCTCGCATACAGCATCTTGCCATTTGGAAGCCAGTTCATAGCAGACAGATACCATGCTGAGATCGAAATCTGGCTTCGGTGGCAGACCAGGGGTGTAGAACCGTCCTTCCCAATCAATCGTGGCAACCTTCTGCTTGATTGCTTCGTCACCCAGACTGTTGAAGAAATCCAGGAACGTGTCCCTGAACTCAAACGAATCGAGAGATTTGCCGGACCATTTGGTGAAGTAGTGGGGAATAAACTTGTCAAAGGCCTCGCGGCCTACCAACCGATCCAGATACCACAAGAAGTGAAAGCCCTTTTCGTAGGCGATTGTGCTGTAAACATCCTCGGGGTCGACATTCTCGTGGCAGATGATGAGCTTGGTGTACTCATGGTCTTTACCGAAGAGATCAACAGCATCCTCTGGCAGCAATTGTTACTTTCGAATCAAAGGACGGAATTAGCCAAGGGAATATCACGAACCAAGGGCTTTCCAGCCGATGATGGAAGAGAAGTCGAATTCTGGCGCGCCGTGTATCGCGGCCTGAATCCGACGTTCTAGGTAGACTGTCCAGCCTTCGTTCAACCAGCTGTCCGGGTCAGTTGTTTTCCAGTTGCGTGTCTCTACTCTCGACTTACAAGTGTTCCCAGCTTGCGTTGGACACCAAATTGCCGCTCCAGCTATGGCTCAGTTCATGGGCAATCACATCAACGTTTTGGCGATCGCCGCTGATTATGGTCGGGGTGGCAAAGGTATATATGGGGTTTTCCATGCCTAAGCGTGTCCCGTCAGCCGAGCGTGAGTCTGTACCGCCAGGTCGGAGCAAGACGACCTACCGCCGTACGGAAAGCTGGGAGGGAGCACAAGCACGTTATACTCTCCCCACCTATAAGGAAATAAGAGCTTCTCAGCAACCTCCAGGAACTTGTCCATGTCGCGCTCCAGCTCCCACTTGCATTCCTCAAGCTCATTTGGCCCCGTGACCACAACACTTCGGGAACCAATCTTGGCAGCGACAATGTCGCCAGAAGCAACCGCGAAGAGATAGGACGGGATCGGGACTTTTTGCTCGAACTCATACGTCTTTTCTGTGCCGACAGATGGCGTATGGTCACCGACGGGAACACCGCTGGCAACGACGGGGAGCAGGGACGTCAGTTTGAAGGTGAAGGTTGACTTCACATCAGGCGTGTCTTGACAGGGGAAGATGGATCGAGCGTTGATGGCCTGGCACTGCGAAAACACATAGGGATGCTTCTTGTTGGACGTTTGAGTTGGCGTCAACCACTGCAAAGCAACACACTTTTCCGTCGTTTCCAAATCAATGGCCACGTTAATCGAATGTCCCTTGGCTACACCATCAGGAACCGATATGTGAAGCGGGGCTCCGAAAGGCTCGCTGTGAGGCTTCAATTCCCACTTGGATTTGACAGAGTCGACACTGATCTCCTGGACATGGACGAAGCGCGAGTCGAGAGTAATCTCTCTGCTATCCCGGTCCGTCTGGCTTTCCAGCTCAAGGGTAGCCGTACCTTTCAGCAGCTTCCGGTCAAAGTCGAGCTTAAAGTCGACGGTGGTGTGCTTGGTACGCCAGGCAGAGTAATTGGACAGGGTGGTGGGATCGCGATTGCCCATGGCTGTGACGGTAGCAAAGCCACGTATGCGGCCGGAAACACTTGGGAGGTAATTACTGGCTCTCTTGAAGACAGCAAGCCACGACATTTGATGTATTACAAAATTTTGTCCGCTTTGCCGCGGCTTATCAAGCTTGGTAGAAACGAGTTGCCAATGCGTCACATTCCCCTTTTGGGTCGTAGTCACGTGTCATCCCGCTCCCAATCTAGCGGCTGCGGTCGCTGGCAATCCAATCATCGATGGACATGATGCATAGATTGGGCAATATGCATGCGATCTGTTAATGCCAAACGCATCTCAGCCGCATGCGATATCTGATGAATATACAGTCCCAAGAAGTGCGGCATTAGTTTTCCGATCCGAGTGGCAACACCACTATACCATCTCACCTCATGACCATTTCACCCGCCGCTGGAGAGTTGGTTGGGTTATTCATCCTGTGCGTACCGCCACTCGTTCGCCAGCTACACGTTGGTTTTCTCGAGCTCCAGAACTAGCTCTTTTGTCTGGAAATTTCCAGTCAGGACTCCAGGCTGTGATAGCATGTGATTGAGATCCGACGGTGAGACGTCATCTTTATGACGCGGGAACACCCCCATCCAAGTTCCCTGCAGGTATACAGAGACCATTTGGTCAGACTCTTTGGCGAGACCCAATGATTCTTCGAGAACCAGGTCGCTTGTGTGGCGAGCTCCCGGTCCCAGATTAATGAGCGAGTCTCGTCTAGGTGGCCATGGTCTGGACGGCCTCGTATGATCTAATATCAGAGGTTTTGATGCAGTGGTCTGTATGACTTTTAGCAGTCCAAGTCCGAGCGACATAGCTCTGTTATCTAAGGGAGATCCATAGGCGATGATTGTGACATCGTGGTCATTCATGTTGACTACGGTGACTCGAATCGTAAGCGGCGATATGCTGGTCTGACAGAGATAGACGTTCAGCCTGTCGATCGGAGAGGTCATTGGCGGTAATTTTGTTCGAAGGGCTGTTGTGGAGATCCAAAACTCTTTTCTGAGCGTAGGAAGAGCTATGCAAAGCAGATGTCCGCAATGGGTGATGATGATGTCGGACATATAAGCCGTTCTCGTTCAGCACACGAGCGAGCGCGCCAACAAAGGTCGCCGCGGAGATCCGCAGTTTTGTACGCCCTACCAGGCGTCTCTTTGTCTATGACGATATGCCTCATTCTCTGACGACCTGTGATTGGCTGATTGGCGAAAGGATCTGACTTTTTGATCCTGCCGCTAGCTTTCACCTTTGATCAACTGCTGGCTAGCACCCCATTGTGCGCTGCGGGTACATGCACCGCCGAGTCCGGTTCATTGACGTCGCTTTCCAGTCCCTGTGATACGAGTAACCATTTCTCTCAGATTGTTGGTATGAGTCAAATATGTATCGCCGAGCCCGCAGCTCGGAGCTCAGATACTATCTGGGCCTCCCAGTCACGTAAGGACGCAAAATCAACAGATCGTCCAACGCTGGATAAGCAAAGTATCACACAATAAAAACTGAAATCACTTCAGATCTAATTCTGAAGTGATTTCCAGGGTCGCGATGGGTGCGTTGCGAAGTTTGTGGCATCTAAGGCAACTTGAGAAAGCCCATTACCGACGGCGGAGACTTGCTCGAGTATCTCGAGAAACCTGACCCTGAACATCTACCAAATTTCTGTTCTTCTCCGTCTGAACAATCCGTTGGATCCAGAGCACCGCGTTAGATAAAGCACCGAGTCTTTCGGGCCTTGATTTTCTTTGTTTGCCTTTTCACGCTGTAATGAATACCGGTATAACCGCGTCAAAGACGTACAAAGACGATTCTCCTCGAAGCTATCAGCTGCGAGTTTTTGGTGTGGACTCTTCAGAAGTCTATCTCTTGATGTTAATATGTCGATTCAGGGGCTTTCGAGTTTTGTAGCCATCATCCCTCTCCTGGATGATATGGAGATGACGAGGCGGATGAACAGAGCACAATCGGGCCAAGAAACAATGACGCTCAGGCGCACTACCCCAATAGTGATTCCAAGTAGTAGATTCCATAAACAGGTTTAGCTCGATATTGATCTTCATTGCTCGCCGAGAGTAGCAGAGTTCAGGCAGAAAAGATCACGTCGCGATGCTGCCGTCCGAGTAGATAAACGGCACAAGCCATTCGCAATTATTCGGTGCTCATAGTTGGTAATTTCGACCTCAACGAGTGTCGCAAACGACGACCCATTCCTCGCTGGATGATCGAGTCCAAGACTCATCTCACAACGGGGCAGAGGCTGTGCGACTACAGCCGCAGAGGAGTCACGATGCAGCAGGTTTCTGGTTGAGGAGCTCGGACCAGATGATCCAAGAAACTCGATCGCCTTGGCTATATGCCTATATCGTCGCACGTCCATATGATACATACTGCAGAAGGAACAGCATCCGACCCAATATACACGAAATCTCTCGACTTTGAGTAGCTGAGCTTCTTCTGCTATCTATGCGGACAAACTTGAGGTTCTTCTTGTCTGTTGATGTCAAGCGACCAGCAAGCGTCAGGCTCGAAGGCCATGAGCATCCCATCTCCAAACATTGCTCCTTACTTGTGAGCTCGGCGTGGAAGTAAGAGTCCGGTTACCACTGATTGACTCACAGAGAGCTGTTTTAATATGAATGTGCTATTCGAGCAGCAATATTTTTTTCGAATGCCACGAAGGGAAACCTCCACGTGGGCGACCATTATGCATCGAGCGAATTAGGTGTGTTTTCGTCCAGGCGTGAGCTTTTTGCAAGCTCGTTCCGCAATGGCGACACGGACATGCTTCCCATAGGTCTATGTAGTGGAAAATGAGCCATCACGACAGACACGGCTTTCTCAGCTATGAGGGAGAACGTTCATCGCAACCATTGACTCGTCTTGCTGAAGAATTGACCGCCAAGCACATGATCATGGATGAAATCCAGGTTTCAAGCTCTTTTTCGAATTCTTGTGAGAATCACATTCTATGCTTCTCAAGGCTTCCACGGTGCGTGCCGAACGTTTCTGTAATCGAGGCCAATTCCAACTAGCACCTCCGCAATGAAGCCGCGTGTAACGCCCAATCTCTCTGTCACTAGGATAAGCATTGGTATCAAAGATGAGATGTTCAGAATGATGTATGCCCTCGATCAACCGAAGAGAACACACACTACGTTGTTTGCACGAAGAGCTGGGGAAGCATCTTTCTCGAAGCTCAAGCGCCAGCCAGCGCAGGATCTCCTCGTCGTATCTTGAGAGCAGAAACGGGTTCAGTCACTTCTCTGTGGTAAGACTCAACATTTCCTTGGACGCCCTGAGGATTTGAAGAGCCTCCGTACGATGAGCCCCTTGGCAAAGCTCTGCAGAATATCTCGAAGTGAAGCGCGTACCGACGAATCCATCAACGGCTGGCGTCTGCTACTTCCAGAATGACGTTACTGATACATGTTTCTCCTTGTATCACCCTGGTCGAGTGTGAAAACATGTCGCGCTTTATGCCAGCATCTTCATTTCCTACACTGCGCCAGCGCGACAAAATCTGGATGCACAATGGAGCCCATAGCAAGTCGTGTCAGGCACGTCACGACGACTCAAATAGAGACAGTATGTAATTAACACATGAGGGAAGGGGGGGTTCCACTGCAAAGTAACCAGCACGGTCAGTGGCGACGATATTCGCGATCGCTATTGCCATCCGCTGCCGGAAAATTTTCCCCTTTGTCTTTGCCAATGGCACCGTCCCTCTTTTCATTATTCTTTTTCTGGTTTTGGTTTTCTTTTTTTGGCATTCAGCGTTGCAGCTACGACGTAGACGCGCGGGATCAGCAAAGGAGGCAAAAACAATAATAACAACACCGGCGGTGTATTATAAGTCCACGTGCAGGAAAAAGAAAAAGAAGGTTTAATAACAAGATGCAAAAAGGTTTTCTGCATTCGGAAATAGCTTCGAATCACCATCATGTTTTCAGCTGAGAGCCCAATGTCACGCAAATGTGCATACCTTACTTTATTGCCCTGGGTCAGATGCGGCGCACGCCAATGTCGGTATTTTGCTTTTTCTTGTTTTTGTTTTTCTCTCTTTTCTTTTATTCTCTTCTCTCATTCTCTCTGTCTCTCTCTCTCGCCTGAACCCCTTGAGATCCCTGCCCCCGTCGCGTCAGACTTCCCGCGAGGGTCATCATTGGGAAACGTTTCTGACAAGTTGAGCACCACAATATACAACACACGCCTTATAGGCAATTCCACAAGGTCTTAAGACGATGACGAGCCGCTGTCGCTCCCACGAGGGAGTTCAAAACTGACAAGTTGCACTCGGTCACCAAAGTAAAACCACCAATTACAAATCCTCTGACAGTCTCATCAAAAACAAAAGCAACTTGTCGTCAAGCGAACTCGATGGTGCTTGATGGCGAAAAAAAAGTAGGAGGTCCATGCACGAACGGTGCCTAGGATCTAGTGTGACTTTCATCGCAGTCGCTTCCAGTCTTCTTCGCCATTGTCTTGACGAAAATGAAAATCTTGTCTTTTGCTGCTACACCCGCTAGATCTGTCAGCAGGACAACCGAGGTAACATTGTCTACTGAAAACAAGCTTCTTGACGGATGTTTCGACCCGGCGTGACGTGCGAAAATCCGAGTCCCGAACCATGAAGAACGATATCCTCAAAAGCTTCGGTGTCAGGTGAGTGTTTGCTAAAGACGTCATCACCCGTTCCCGTTGCATTTCCTGTGCTTGATAGTAGAGGTTGTCGTGAGTTCCGACATAGGAAGCATTCTCAGCTGCACCGTCAAGCGACCCGGAGGCTTACCAGACCCGGTCTTGTAATCCGGTGCGTCGACCACGCACATTGCGAATCCTTCTCCTCAATTGTCACAACTTGCAGCATTCGGGGAGCTGTCATCAAGTTCGCTTATTCGTGATATCATTATAGCGGTGAGTGGCAGGGCTCGGAACCCGGACTCATGGCCACGTCAAGACATCTCCGAGTCTGGGGGTCTTGAGGGGTTGTTCCTAGAAGGACTCGGGGCTCTTGGGTTGAAGTCCGTGATGTCTACACCGCTGGGGGGGGCAGATGTCTGCCCGTTCCAACAACCGAAATCAGCCACTTTGCGGATACAATGGGTCGTCAAGCCGGAGATTTGACAAGAACCATATTCGCCAATGTAAGGGCAGCGACGAGATGAGAATAGTAAACTTTCGGCCATTAATAGAAGTGGAGGGAGCAGGTCAATCAGGTCAGGCATCAATGCATTGGTTGTAAACGCGACCCATGATGCGCCTGCCTGAAGCTTGGCAACAGACAGGACCTCAAGATTTCTGACGCCGGCCGCCATGGAGGGAACATTATGGCCTTGGAATGACACAGGTAGCTAAACCTTCACATATATTTGCCAGCATGTACCGCAACCGCCCCGGCCACATGCAAGACATCCCGAGTAAATGTGTTCTCCTTCGACATTATATAGCTTCAAATTAGTTTGTGCTTCGCCAGTTGATGAAAGGGTTCTCTAGCGGAAAAGGTGACACAGAGAGCGATCGTGATGTGGACAACTCTCAGACGAATTGTTCCTTGATTAAGGGACCTTGCAAGATGGCTGGAGGTACGCAGAGGCGTATCAGCTTCGCTTCAGTTCGCAACGTTATCAAGTCGGTGCAAATGTCGATTATCTATATCATCTCAATGGCGACAAACGACCGGAACACGGTGTTTCACGGCTGGCGTTTCACGATCATGTGTGAAGCTTATCCTCAGTGTGCCCCGACATCGCGATTAATTATGCCGGGTCCTAATGAGTATCTGGTGTGCCAAAGGATGTCTCAGACTTGCAAAAAACAAATGCCGTTGAGGCATGCCATCGTCGCAAAGGAGTCGGCCGGGCTGATTGTGGCCTCATCGAGAGCTGCGACCCTCACATGCTTGTTAGACCTCCGATGCTTTAATTCCGTTGTATTTTGAGGTCCATATTGTTCAAAAACTAACCGTACTGGTAGTTTGACACATGACAGTTGCATCGTTCGGCCAGCATTCTTGGTGTGTGGTGTCACGAGAGACAAGACTCCCCAACGTTACGGCGAAAGACCATGACCAATGGTGGCCATACGATTTAAATGTCTTGCTCTATCAATTGATGACTACAACTCGAACAGATGAAGCCTTCAACCCGTGTCCTGCCACGGACTGGGAGCCCGAGCTTACAAGATTCTACTTCCTGGTCGTCGCATTGGCATTGCCTACCCTGCACCAATGTTACTCAGCCCAGATCAGGCGTCGCAGGTCGGCCGCAATGGCATTGTATCACATGAAAATACAGGCAATTCACGTCAATCGGAAACGGAACTCGATGGTTGTCGGCCAACTCTAATTCCGTTCACTCAAATCCCCATTGCGGTGGCGGTGACGCCAACGCCGATGCGGCGCGCCAGCTCCGGGAAGCGATTCAATAATTTTTCGCGTGCTGCTTGCGAGATCAGCTCGGTGCTTGCAGTTGTGTCAAGTCTGACACTTTATAACCACTCCATTTCTGATTCAGAAAAATCCGAAAAGAGGAAATGCGCCGCACCTGACGGTCAGAGCGAGCTCGTGCAGTCGGACAGGTATAGCGGGGACTTGATCACTATGGCGTGTCGATCCCAGTATTTTGGACGGTGACCGTGATGCACGGAACGCACGCACGACGGATAAAGGGCACTGTCCTAGCAACAGATCATCAATTTTGAGTCCAACATTACGTCGATGCAGCGCTTCGTCCAAACATCCGCACTGACGAGCACAGAAAGGTCATCGTATGTTGCCGTCATGGCGTCGTTTTGCTGCTGTCGAGCCACGGAGCCACGTGGATGACACGCGACGATATTGACAAAGACGAAGACGATCATTGTGCCATCAACGTTGGCATTTTTGGGAAGCTTTGACGACGCACCGAGGTTACTGCTTGATTCGTGTCTTGCCCCGCAACGGGGGAGCGCGACAACAACCACGCGGATACGCTGCTCAGCCCTCCCAGCGGACCCGTTTACTTACAATAGAAGTGGAAGCAGTCAATTTCCGTTATCAGTTCCCGGCGCTTTTCCGTGGTTTCCAGTTACGCAGGCGCATACGGTGAATTGGAGGTGCGTTCTGATGGTTCGGGCTGTAATTGCGATACGAAGCAGGTTGTAATGCCCCTTTTTCTCTGAACTTACTTCGGCTTGTGAAACTGATGGCATCACGCTCGGTGGTGCCCGGCTCCTGAGTTGAACAAGACACTCACTCTCCGTTGCTAAAAAAGGTTATGCGAAGCAATCGGGAGACGCCAACAAGACGCATTCGAGCCTCCTGGCTGAAGCGCGGATTTCAGCCCGAATCATGATTCTGCCATCGAGGACCACCAATGTACGGCAATCTGCTTTCCTAATTCCGCCACGTCGAGCCTTGACAAGCGGCCGCTTTTGTGGTGCTGCTTGTCACAGAACGGCACAATTGAGCAGAAGACCTGCCGTGGCCTTGCGAGGCAACCCCCCCCGCCATGTGAGCATTGAGCGGAGCAGAGCGGGATGGCCGGAGGAGGAGTGGGCCGTTAATACTGCTGAATGAATGTGGTACAATATCCACCAGCCTTCATTCAAAACACCGTACTCTAGACACTCCGGTTGGTTGTAAGTTTGGTCGAGTCCGACTTGCACTCTAATAAACATGGAATGGCACTGGAAAGCACCGCGTCAGTACGTTGTCCACTTCCTTCATACCTTCTCCTCATCGAACATGTGAATAGCCAGTGACTTTTTGCTCCCCTGCGACGATGTAGCTCGGCTGCCTAACAATGCACCTTTTGGATGTCATCTGATACCCCGAGGCGCTCGTCCTCCGGGCCGCATCGCTGTTCCGGAATCACAGTACGCCCGCAATCCGTGCCTTTGCTTCAATCGGTTGCAGACTCAGACGAAGTAACGACGCGACTCAGCACTGACCGCAGCCATCGCCGACCCAGGCTACGCTTCACTTGTGCTTCGCATGTGCTTCGCTCCACGGCCACAGCGGGAATGGCGCTCGCGCGAGTGAATGGGGCATCGGGTCCGTGTAGGGGCGTCTCTGCGTGTGGGATGGTGAGGCTTGGACAGCTGCCTCTGTCTTTGTGTCCCTGGGGTGGGGACCGGATAGTTCTCAATATCAGCAGGGCGATGGCAATTCACTTCAATCAGAGAATGACCGTCAACATCGTTGGGAACTTGGTCAGTGCTGCGTCGTCAACCTGACCGTCAGTCACATCGTGACATACCGAGCGCCTATACATGCTGAGAAGGAAAGGGGTAGTCGGCTCCACTTACCGACCCGAGCTCAATGCCGCTACAGGATGGGCATTTGCGCTGCGGCTTTTCAAATCGCATCTTGGCCCGAAAAGGGGTTTCCCCTTTTCCGTGGTGATGACGACCTTCACTGTCCGATGTTTAGTTTCCTTTTGGCAGCTTTTGAAGAACGATCGCCGATTTCCTGCCCGGAACAAAAAGGTGGAAAAAAGCAAACAGGGCCGGAATCTGGTCTGACAGTGACCCGTTATGCAGAAACGGCTGCGCTCGAGAGGGATCCCTTGCTCCGCTCCGTCTCATCCACTCCCATCGGCCGTGCGGTGATTGCCCCTTCTGCTCTGCTCAACGATGGTACGCCATCATTTGGACGTATTCGAAGGCATGTCGGCAGGCCTTCGGATAGCCAATCGCCGTCTCCCACCGGCAATGACGTTGTCTCCCTATCCTGAAGAGCGAACATGGCATCGCCGAGGCTGAAGAAGGCACAGCACTTCATCTCGCGACAGCATGACAACCGGCGCTCATATCGCAAATCATCCGAGATGCTTCCGTTTTCGCCAAATACGGTTTGCTGGAAAATGATGTCTGCTCTGCTCACGGCTCCGGCCCGCTGCATCGGAACCTTGGAAGGTGTGCGCTCGCTTGTGAAATACAGTTGGTACATCAAACGCCACCGCGTCGCACACCTGGCATGATGAAACATCGCGATTGGAGCCTGCGATGGCTGCTGAGAGGTAACCTGCCATCATTCGGGACGGTGAAACAATGTTTCGATCGGTCTTGTGCTTTGTGCAAGACAGCCGCCATCGCATCATTGAAGACATTCATGCATCGTGCGCAAGTGGGATCCCGACTTACATACGCCCCTTCCCCGTATTGGCTTCATAGATTGATTTCGTTTGCGCCCTTGACTATTGTCTTAGCGGCCGATCTCCCTTTCCGGTTGGGATATCGTATATGGTCTGGACTTTGCTGCTTCGTTATACCTTTGCCCCCAGTGTCACATCTCCGAATGTCCTTGACAGATCACACAGCGGGCTTACTTTGTCCCAGAGCATATACCTGGCATCAGCATGAAATCTGGTGCTCGTGAATTGCACTTGGTAGCCTTTGCAATGGAGCCACTGCCATGTACCCGTCCTAACGTTTCGCCGATATGCATCAGCCCACGCGAAATGAATTATCCGGCCTTACCGCCGGCTGTGCTCCGATAGAGTGTGGTAGTTTCTCAGAGCCTCATCGAGTGTCCACGGGCTCGTCGTTTCCCCGCGTCTCCGGCGTGAACAGCATATTCATGTTGACTTTCTGACTCGGTGACCTTGTGCTCTGCGAGACGCTAATAGTCAGGGAGCTCTCGCAGTGCCTATTTTCCCCTCACTTTGAGGGCAAGTACTTTGCGGGACCGTTTCGAGGGTCTTGTGCATCCCCTCCTGCCCACAAAGACATTGCGTCTCACCGATATTCTGATCATGCGTCTTTGCAGTTCCATTGCGAAGCAGGTATTTCCAATAGAGCTAGCAGTTGTTCCTGTCGATCTTGGTGGCGTATGAGTCGTGTCTTCAATACCCGAGGAGGGGTTCGCCGTCCGAGCGCTTACCAGGAGGACGGGACATGGCCGAACTCAAATGATCTTTTTACACCAGTTGGTACAGGCTATGTGCAATTTGCCTCCGTGCGCACGGGAAGCTAAAGCTGACTGAGCAGTGTCCCATCCAGCTATGGACTGTCTGCAAGAGTCTGTAAGAGGTGTGGGCAAGACGGATGCGCCTGTCGTCTAACGCCAGGAAAACATCAATTGACATTTGTGGCAGCCCAAGCCGTGGACAGGGAGAAGGAGTTTCGACTGCAACCGAGTCACGTCGCCAAAAGGAACGTGATAGATTGCCGGCACGTTGAAACTTCGGCATCATTTGTCCCCGAATTGCCATTAGCGAACTCATTTATCTAAAAGTCACGTCAACCCAAATTTGATTTGATTTGAAACAAAGTTCATTATATCGGATCTTGAACCGATGGTGTGAACCACGCTCTCTTCGTGAACGGTCTGGCAGCCATGATCCCACTATTGGTCATACGGCGTTACAGCTGACGTAGAAGGACGCACAAGACCAGTAGCGCAAATGGCAACCGACTCCATACAACGACGCTGGCCTTTAGATCAATGCTCGGGCAGCACTCGCAGCTAGACGCTTATTGCTAAAGACTGCTGCTATTCTGTCGGCGCTCGTGTGCGAATCATCAGCGGGTCGAGCAGCAAGCGTACGCGTAATTGTGATGATCCAGCGACTTCAAGAGTAGCCAAATGCTTGTTTCGGAAGATTGCATGAAAGGGACGGCAATCGGCTTGATGTTGCAAATGATTCTGGCCACCCGCTTGTTTTGCATGTTCCTGCCCGACACAGCCCGCATGTTTCAATGGCCAAGCTAATC
Organism: Aschersonia sp. MBC 508; assembly: GCA_030780645.1. Taxonomy (NCBI): domain Eukaryota; kingdom Fungi; phylum Ascomycota; class Sordariomycetes; order Hypocreales; family Clavicipitaceae; genus Aschersonia; species Aschersonia sp. MBC 508. Next base: position 3,633 of record JAPFUF010001204.1, on the reverse strand, counting down.
CGTCAAGGCCGGGGCCCGACGATCCAATCGGCTCCAAGCAAGCACTTATCTGGCCCAATTTGGAGACAGGCGAGCGCCGATCATTCAATGGCATATGCCGCTGGCAAATGAGGGAGTATAGATAACAATTTCTCGTCACTTAAAGCTGCGGGGACACATTTCTGCCGATATTTGTTTGTAATGATCAACAGCGAAAGTAACGAAGTGTTCACAAACCTGCTTCACCTAGAATCGGAAGTGAAGTGAGCCGCTCGACGAATCTCGCAGATTGACGTGATTTCCCTGTCGGCTGTGCCACTACGATGAGGGCGTAGAGTGCCCGAAGCCGTGATCGACAGCATTCACAGAAGTTTCAGCCGTCAATCGGTTGTGACAGGACACTGTGATTCGCGAGATGAGCGGGATGAGACAAAATAGAAGTGAGCTGCGACCATGACAGCTCGTGGCGGAGTCGTCCCGCCACCGTGGTATGTACCGCGAAGCTCAGGATATTGAATTCAAGGGACCCTGATGTTGAGGGTTACGCCACTAACGCCACTTGTCTGAAAGCCGGCTAACCCGGGAGAACATGGCGCGCCCAACACGTGGTCTGTTAAAGACCCAAACCTCTGGGCTGGTCTGCAGTGTGGAGGCTCGTAACGATTGCAACCCCCCTTCAGCAATGGTGCTGCTCGGCGCGAGCAAGGGCAGGCCACAGTCTGCTCGAACGTCGAAATCGGACACTCCATTGCTGCATCGATAAAAGTCTGATGAAAAAGCCAAGGCTGTCCCTGCGAGAGAAAAGAATTGAGACGGCAGCCTGGAGCAGACTGCGTCAAAGGCGCTTCGTGGCATGCTCAACCTAGACACGCCACGTTCGGTCCTTGGAACAATGGCGCTAATAGAGAGCCGACCGATTAGGCGCCGGATCAAATCGAGGTCGTGCTTATCACTAGGCCCTGTTTGCGGAAATGAGTGAGGAAAGTTTGGTCGTGTTTCCTGCGGCTCCCGCTGCGGCGCCCGGCCGTTTGATGGTCCAAACCGTGGTGGAGATTAAGTCGCTGAGTTGGAGATGCTTCATCAAAGCAGCCGGTAGCGAATCGCGTACCTGGGCAAAGTCTGGATGAACCAGCAGCGGCAACCAGCTCAGGACGTTTCCTGCCACCCTAAAAAGTTGCAATTACGCAAGCGATTGGTAGTCGTGCGAGGAATGAGCAGATTCGCATATATGAGCTGGCAGCTGGTTTCGAATGGCCGGCACTTGCCCACCAGACGTCGGCAGCTGCACTACACCACCATCTGCAGGTCAGGTGTGGGTGACAGGGACATTATCTCCGGCCACATCCCCCGCCAAACCACCCCGCATCGCTCTAGTCTGCCCTTGAGCTCCCTTCAAGCTGCTGCTGCCCATCCTGCCCTCCATCGTCAAAGAACCATCATGTATCAAATGCGAGATTTTTCCTCCTCTCCACCATCCCGCGTTGCAACCCCGAGGCCATGGAGGGTGCACCGGCGCCACCCAACTTAGCCGACTGGTCCCGGCATCATGCGGCTCCCGTATACGACGTCTAGACCCGAACAGAACCAAGACAATGCAGTGGCGCACCGGCGGCGCTCGACAGCAAATCACTAGTAACGTCACAGAAGAAGACTATCTCAATTTAGCAGCAAGGTCCTTGGAAGAGCTCAAACTCTGGCTTGGAAAATCCAAGCTATACTAGAACAGTCCTGCGACTAAACCCCGCGTTCTTTATCCGCCTGAAGGAAAACTTCTGGTCGCCGCACCTGCGTGGAGGGCGTTTTCCCGATGCCGAAAATGGGTGGTACTGCGAGCCGCAGAGACACGGCCATGACTACAACTAGAGGTGTGTGGAAAACATCTCTGGAGTCGCGGGGCACAATTTCAACCCCTCATCACTACGTCATCGTCATCATGAGCGCCGAATCTACTTGATGAACCGATAAATGAAGCATGTTTGATGGTTCTCATTTGAAGGGTCTCAAAATGAGCCTGAAGGGTCCATCCAGACAGGGAATGTGGAGAGCGAAAGGCAAGCTAGTAGAGTCACATCAAAGAGTGCTTTGACCCAGCACGGTTCGTCGGCAGCCCACACCCAACAATGGTCTGCGACTCTTACCTTTCTGTCAGGCCCCAGCTCTTCGAGCGTCAAGACTTCCGACACGTCGGCTCAGATGACCAGACTAATTTTATGCGGGAGCCATTTGTGTCGGCGTACTCGCTTAGCAAAAGCCTCGTCGCGGTGCAATCATCGGCTATCCTCTGTATTGAGGGTTCATCCATTCACGATACATAGGATCAGTTGCTCGTTTCGAGTGCTGTCAGCGCGGTTCTTGGCTGCTTACCGGATAAGCCTTTGTGGAAGCGTCGTTTCACGAGTTGCACCCGTCAGCACGTCATTGGTGGTTCCGTCCTAGTGTCCTTCCACGAGCCATTGCAGCGGTATCAACCCATCTTGTCGAATGGGTAGATTAAAAGGAAAAAGCGGGCTGCCTACCTTTTAGTGCCATCTACGCTGATGGTGCATACAGCGGATGGCGAACGACTCCCAGGCTGACGGTAACGCCTGGATCTTCGCTGTCATGTCAGAGAGTTGATCCGTCAAGCAGGAACTCAAAAGTCACACTAAAGGCCTCCTGCCCGCTATGGCATTCCTGATGCAATCTCTTGGACCCGGCCTTTGTCGGTGATGGAGAAGACCCTGACGTAGCAGAGTCGCATCTGGTGGAGTAGGCTGATGCTTCGACAATACCGAGCTGCACCGTGTATTGTACACTCGACTTCGCCATCTTGCCGCATGGGATTTGCATAATGCGGATACTATGTACCTTTTTTGACAGGTTGGCGGGTATCATGTCCTGCGCGGTTCTTCATGCAGGGCTGAGAGCGGCTCCAACATAAGACTTGGCAGAGACTTCCGGATCGAGCGATGCAGTTCGACTTTGCTGACTCGCCGCCCTCAGCGGTATCAGGTTTTATGGGAATCCATTGTCAGTGTGCGACATTCATCAAGGGAGGAACCATGAAGATTTGGAAACCAGGCAATGCATGTCAGCCAAGCAGCCCGCGAGCCGGAGCCAAAAAGGTGCAGAAGGCACTCGGCCAAGGGGGCAAGGGCTAAAGACTATTCGACCAAACCGCAAGCCCGAACGGGCATCGCGCTGGGGGGTCCAGATCTGTCCGCCGGCGGTCTTGGGAGCAGCAGCTGTCGACCAGGATGACAACCCCCTGAGCTCTCGTCGGGGTGGAGTTGGCTGGCGTCATGGGAAATGATGGCCGCCCACCAGAATCCCGTGGCGCACCCAGCCGCTCCCAGGTGACAAACGGGCGGCGCCAGGGGCCACGAAAAAGAACGTTTGATATCGTCGGTAGCTCTTGCAGCCTCTCCATCTCCACCCGTGCAGCTCTGCCGGACTGGGCCTCGTGTGTGGATAGTCGCTCTGTCACGGTGATGGAGGCGACCCTCTCATCATGCCTTGCTTAGTTTCAACACCCTGCACTCCGACCTCCACGACCGAATGCCTTACGAGAAGCTATCGGCAGCGACGATGGCATGTAGCAATCCTGCCTCTGGGTCTCGCCACAGCCTCGCCGCCCTGCATCATCGCACTGCATCCCCCTCATCCCCCGTCCCC
>JAPFUF010001203.1:0-18476 GCA_030780645.1 Aschersonia sp. MBC 508 | reverse complement strand
ACCCCCTGCCTGGCCCCTGGCCATGCGGCGCGCGCAGATCAAGACCACCTGGCTGGCTGGCTGGCTGGCTGGTCTTGCCGGCGGCTCGTCACTTGCCAAGGAAAGCCTGAAGACTCCCGATAACGTGGCTTTTCGGAATTTCGTGGCGGAGCATTGCAGGGTCTTGGCTTTCCTCTCGCGACTCTGCGTTTCCCTTCACGCCAATGTTTCGCTTTCACCTTCGCTTCTCGAAGCCCAGACCGTCACGTAATGGCCTGGACCGAGGCCGTCACGACGGAGAAGCGGCAGAACAAGCGAGATGGAGCACCCGGCAGTCGCTGGCCTCGCTGGCCTTCGACAGAGCAGCTTCAAAACAAGCTTGAGCACGGCTTCGACAGCTTGTTTCAGCGCGCTACGAGCAACGGTTCATTCTGGCGGAAGCAGCTGATAACCTCCGAAGGTGGCAGACACATCCCCCTTGCCGTCGAACACGGCAGGCCCCTGACAGACGCGAGACGAGGACGCGCCTACATCCCCAACAACGTCCGCACCTCACGGTACAACATATGGAACTTCATTCCGAAGCAGCTCATCTTTCAGTTCACGCGTGTGGGCAATTTCTACTTCCTGTGCGTGGGAGTGCCGCAAACGGTGAGCCATCTTCTGCCACCTTGATGTCATGGCCATCTGAGCCAATTACACGACGCTGACCTCCTGGACAGATCCCCGGACTGTCGACAACTGGCTCATATACGACCATTCTGCCTTTGCTCTTCTTTGTCTTGTTGACCATCGCCAAGGAGGGCTATGATGACTTCAGGCGGCATCGGCTGGACAAGGTGGAGAATGCCAACTTCGCAACCGTGCTTGGCCGCGAGGATCACTTCAGCCGCAGTATGCAGCACGCGAATTTCCTGGAGCGCTTGAACCCTTTCCGTACAAGGACAACATCAAAACCCCGTCCGGCACCCCTGGAAGAATACCAGGGTTCGCGTTGGGTGCCAGTGCGATGGAGCGACATCCACGTCGGGCATGTCGTGCGCCTCTCCCGAGACGAGCCTGTCCCGGCAGACATGATTCTCCTGCACAGCGAAGGGGACAACAATCTGGCATACATCGATACCATGGCTCTGGATGGCGAGACGAACTTGAAGACGAAGCAGGTTTGCCATGCTCTCGAGGGGTGCTCGTCGATTGAAGGAATTGCGAACCGCAAGGCCGAGCTGGTGGTCGAAGATCCGAACCCGGATCTCTTCAACTTCGAGGGAAAAGTCACCGTCGATGGCAAGACAGTGCCCCTGACACTCAACAATGTGATTTACCGAGGCAGCGTTCTGCGCAATACGACGGCTGCGGTCGGCATAGTCATCAACACCGGAGAAGAATGCAAAGTCCGGATGAATGCCAATCGGCACCCCAGTGCCAAAAAACCCGCTTTGGAAAAGCAGGTCAACATGGTCGTGGTCACGCTAGCAATCTACGTGCTGATACTGTCAGTTGGTGTGTCGATGGGCTACGTCAAATGGAAGGATGACTATGAACGTTATGCCTGGTATCTGGACCAAGCTTCGGTCCCCTTCTACCAGATCATCATTGCCTTCATCATAATGTTCAACAACGTAGTCCCACTGGCCTTGTACATTAGTCTCGAGATTGTCAAGATTGGCCAGTTGCTGCTATTGAACTCGGACATCGACATGTACCACGAAGCATCTGACACGCCCGCTCGCTGCAATACAAACACCATATTGGAAAATCTTGGGCAAGTCGGATACGTATTCTCAGACAAGACTGGCACGCTGACGGAGAACATTATGAAGTTCCGAAAGATGAGTGTTGCCGGGACTGTCTGGCTACACGAAATGGATCTCGAGACGACAGAGAATCAGCATGATGCGCCGATAGCATCGTCATCCTCGTCTTCTGGTGATGACGATGACGTCGCGTACCTTGCCCGGAAAAGCTCTACACAAAAGCTCGGAGCCTTGTCCCGCGTGATCCCTGAAGACGCCGCGGATCGACAAGGAACACCGATTTCTCCACCTAGGCCTTCCACCGCCGGCCGTCGCACATCGTCGCAATGGCGTTCCACCGGGCGGCCTGATCACGTTCAGCCAGAAGTCAACACCGCGGATCTCGTCGAGTATCTGAAAGCCCGGCCACATTCAGCATTCTCCAGGAAGGCGCGAGACTACCTTCTGGCCATTGCGCTTTGTCATACCTGTCTGCCGGAAACCAAGGATGGCAAGACGGATTTTCAGGCGTCGTCACCGGATGAGCTGGCCCTTGTTCGGGCAGCTCAGGAGCTTGGCTACCAGGTCATAAGGCGAACTGTCAGGTCCATCACATTGATGGTGCCACAACCCAGCGGATTGGCGCAGGAGATGACGTTTGAGATCCTTGACATCATCGAGTTCAGCAGCTCACGAAAGAGGATGTCCATCATCGTCCGGTTTCCCGACGCGCGGATCTCCATCATATGTAAAGGCGCAGACTCGGCCATCCTGCCTCGTCTGAAACTGGCTTCATTGGCCCTGCAGAAAGCCAACGAGGTGAGGAAAAGTGCCGATCTGGAGCACGAGCTGTTCCGCCAAAGTCAGGCACGTGAGCCCCGTAATAGCTTTGGCGGAAGACACAGTCTCACTGTTCGACGAACGCCTGGCTTCCAACGGGGCCGCAGCATTGACCAACAGCGGCTGCCATCAGTAAGGAGAAAGTCATTCGAGGTCCGCAAACTGATGAGAGTATCTGTTGATCGTCCCCGAGATCACTCTCCGGCACCGCGCGGCATGTCACTTGATGTTACTCGGATGCGAGGTTACCCGAATCACTACCCGTCATTGCCGTTGCCGGAGCGTCTCAGCTTCCTGGAAGGCTCGTCAATCTTTGACGACTCGGAGGTGTTCACTCAGTGTTTCAAGCATTTGGATGATTTTGCCACGGAAGGGTTGAGAACATTGCTCTATGCCCAGAAATTCGTTTCGGAAAACGAATATCAAACATGGAAGAAAAGATACGACGAGGCGTCGACAAGCCTTGTGGATCGACAGAAACTTGTCGAGGCTGCGGGAGAAATCATCGAACAAGCCCTTGACTTGGTCGGCGCCACGGCGATTGAAGACAAACTTCAGCAAGGTGTGGCTGAAACGGTTGATAGACTGAGGCGGGCCAATATCAAAATCTGGATGCTCACCGGCGACAAGCGAGAAACGGCTATTAATATTGCCCATTCCGCACGCATCTGCCGTCCCGGATCAGATCTGTATGTTCTTGACATCTCGAAGGAGCCATTGGAGGAACAACTAGTGGCTTTGGCAGAGGACTTGGCGGCAGGGTCGATTCACAGCGTGGTTGTCATAGACGGCCAGACATTGGCAGCCGTGGAGAAGTCGGAGTGCCTGTCGAAACAGTTCTTCTCCATCATGCTTCTCGTTGACTCTGTGATCTGCTGTCGGGCATCGCCGGCGCAGAAGGCGCTGCTTGTGAGAACAGTGCGATCATCTCTCGGTAAGACAAAGTCCAGCAGACACTGTGGCTTGACATTGGCGATTGGCGACGGGGCCAACGATCTGGCCATGATCCAGGCGAGTCATGTCGGTATCGGGATCTCGGGCCAGGAGGGACTGCAGGCTGCCCGTGTCGCCGATTACGCCATTGCGCAATTTCGGTATCTCCAACGCCTGTTGCTGGTGCATGGCAGGTGGAACTATGTTCGGACAGCAAAGTTTATTCTGTACACGTTCTGGAAGGAGATGTTCTTCTACCTCCCTACGGCCCAGTACCAGGTGTATAACGGCTACACTGGGACATCGCTGTACCAGTCGACGAGCTTGACCGTCTTCAACACCCTGTTCACGAGCCTATGCACGATTTGCCTGGGCATTTGGGAGCAGGACCTCAGCGCAGAGACGCTTTTGGCCGTGCCGGAGCTTTACGTCTATGGCCAGCGCAACATGGGGCTCAACGCCTGGAAATATGTCCGCTGGATGTCCCTGGCGGCCGTCGAGGGCGTGATTGCCTGGTACGGTGTCTGGGCAGGCTACGGATGGGTTTCTCCAGCGGCGGATGACGAAGGCCTTTACGCCCTCGGCACGCTCGCCTTCACCGTCGGCATTTTATGGATCAACTGGAAGCTCTTGTAAGTCTTCCCCATCCAACGAAACGGCAGACTCTCAGGCCCCGAGCTAACATTGGAAACAGTATCCTCGAGACTCACTACAAGGCCACTCTCGTCATGGTTTCCTTCTTTGTCACCACGTGGGGCTGGTTTGCATGGCTTGCATTTCTTGACGGCGTATACGCACCTGGACCCGACGGGCCCTACAACATTCGGCATACGTTTACCAAGCACTTTGGACGGGATGCGGTCTGGTGGGCGACGCTATTTGTCGTTCTCGCGATCCTGGGCCTACTGGAGCTCGTCGGGAAAGCTGTCAAGCGCAACATGACGGTCTGGGGCCTGTGGCACTGGCCGCCATGGGGGACGCGCCGGCTGAGCGACAACGTGGAAGAATGGGACCTCGGGATCTGGCAGGAGCTGGAGCAGGAGCCGCAGATGCGCGAGCGCCTGAGGAAGCTTGCCAACGACGAAGAAGTTGAGGACGACCTGGACGAGCAAGACGTGTTTGATCTGGAGAGGCGAATGGATGCATAGGCAGTGCACAGTATTCATCAGCATTGGGAGCGCACACCTGCTGGGAGACGACGATCCCCTCGAGACATGGTGTCAGCATATCGGCCATTTACGAGAATATGACGGCCTCGGCATCGCATATTGGGACATTTCGTCTGCCTGCATCGCGGGCCGCACAAGCATAATATTTATAGATGATGTTTGTTTCTTTGCATACATTTTCGTCAATCATGTCATCTTCTTACAGATTATGACATTTTCCTCATTAATAATTTTTTTTGTCATGTTTTTCTTCCAAGATTAGACAGACTATTCTTCACACGAATTGCGTGTGTTTCTTCGTGTAGTTTTTCTTCTCCCCAGTAATGTTATTTTTCCTGCATAATGTTCTCATCATTGGTCGTGTTGTGTTCAGATTACGTTGTCCTTGCCATATATGATGTTGTTCTCGGGTCCTGTTATCCTTACCCTGCCTACATAGAGCACGCTGTTCCAGATTGTGTCATTATCCTTCGTGTGAATAGTGCTGCTCCTCTGATGAGCTACGTTGTAAATATGATGACCAGGCGCCCTATTTGGAATGCTGTCCTCCCTGCTCAGATGATGCCGGTCACGCATGCGTAGATGGCATTCTGCAACAGAGCCTGTTTCGCGGCACACACGCCGCGCGCTCTTGCATCAGGCCCTTCCTTATCTGGCAGCCGCACCTCCAGACAAAGAAGATGAACAGCGACGGATGAGAAGAAGGGAAAGAGCAGCACGTAAAACCAGGGCAGACACATTTGCGCACAGAAAAACCAGATGGAGGGAGAGGGGGCGGTGGTTTGGAGCGATTCTCCTTCCACAGGATGCACACAGCAGAAGCCACGCTTCAACGCAATAGAGTCAGATAAAGCCCAGTACTACCTCGAGGCATACGCATAGTTTTGCTCCGACACGCCACAATGTCCATTTTATTTGCATCGCCGGCACCGCCTGATCCCGCCCTCGATTTCTTTTGAATCAAAAAGGGAAAAAAAAGCTATTCTCGATCAGAAAAGAAGAACAGGTCGGGGACTGAATGAGTGAGAGAGGTATAGAGAAAGTAGAAAAAAAAGAGGAGGGGTTGCAGAATAATTTTTAAACCACAACAAACAAGTTTCGTTCTTTTTGTTGCAATCGTACAAGTACGCCATGGGCCTGGGTTTCAAAGAGAAAAACGCAAAATCCCGTCCGGCCCCCCTGCTGGTTCCTTTTTTCCCTCCTCTGTTTCCATCATTCTCATTATAGATAGATTCTGGGGTCCCCCCATCACTCTCGTCGGTCTTGTGATAATTGCGGCCATCCTACACTCTTCCGTTTCTCCATGCCCCATGCTTTGAGACCAAACATCAAAACCGCTTCCGCCGCAACCTGTACGGTGAGTCAGGGCCGAGTGCCCTGACAGCACGTTCGTTTCTCGATGTCAGCATGAAGCGATCCCGTCTCAGAGTCCTGCATCGTTCTGTCTTCACTTCGCAAAATCTACCCCACTAATGGTAGTTTCCGCCCCAACCCCCTCGCTGCTGTTGCTGGTTACCTCCGTAGTAGCCGCCGCTCCCGCCAAAGCCCTGGCCGTAGCTACCGTAGGGGCTGCTGCCATGTTGATTATTGCCAGCGCCGCCTCCCATGCCGTAGCCGCTGCCGTGGGCGTTGTGCCCCTGGAGATGGTTGGGGTAGCCGCCGTAGCCTCCCCCCATCTGAGAGGTCTGGGGCGGCGGCAGACCGGCCTGCGCGCCAGAGGCGTTGTTGGCAGCCGATCCGGGACGCGGACCGCCTCCAAGGGAAGCAGACGGGCCGGATACGTTCGTCTTGGCGTCACCAAACTTCAAGTCATCGTTGGAGCCAGGAGCAGGTGGTTGGCTCTGGCTGTTGTAGGGCTGGCCTTGGGACTGAAAGGACGAGGCACCACCTCGTCCAAAGCTGTCATGAGATCCGCCAAAATTGCTACCGGCGAGTGAAGGCTGGTTGCCGCCTTGTCCGGTGCCAGACCGCCCGTAGTCCCCAACGCCGGAGCCGAGGCTGTTGTCGCGGTGGAGTGAGCCTGGGCCGCCGAAAGAATTCTGGGACGAGTTGTGGTCATAGGGTGCATTGGGCGACATGCCGTAAGGCTGGCCGTACATACCGGCCTTGCCGCCGTAGGGACCAAAGCCTCCCTGTTGTCCGTATCCCGAGTAGTATTGGTGATAGTAAGGGTTGTTGTAGTAGGGATGGTTGTAGCCAGGATATTGACCGTGTGACTGAGGTTGCGAGCCGGGTGCCGCCCCATGCTGAGATGTCTGGGACTGCTGGGACTGCTGCTGTCCTTGGGGCCCCTGCTGGGATTGTTGACCCTGCTGGCCATGCTGGCCGTGTTGTTGGCCTTGCTGTTGGACCTGGGCCGTGGGGTTGGGCGTGGAATGGCCGCTATTCTGGCTGTCGTTGGAGCCGCTGAATCGGGGCTGACTGTGCAGTGAGCCGCTCTGGGGATACTGGCTGAGACTGTCAGAGTTGTTGTACCCAGCGAACGGACGCTGTTGAGAGGCACCCTCGTGCTGGGCCTGTGCACCATGCTGGGCACCGTACTGCTGGCCGTAGATGTTGTACGAAGTTCGCTCCTGCTGATTGGCGCTGTAATAATTCGAGTAGTCGCCCTGAGCAGATGTGAAAGCAGAAGCAGGCTGTTGTTGGTGAGCAGGGGTCTGGGAGGTCGAGGCGGGGAAGTTGTCGTATGAGGGTTGAGACGCAGGTGTCGACTGAGCGGCACTGAAAGCATCGAGAGGCTTTTGTGCAGAAGTCGAATCGTGAGGTCCAAATCGTCCGTATTGCGGTACATTAGAAGAAAGCTGAGTAGCAGCAGCCGGGCCGGTGGGAACTTGACGAGCCACGTCAGTCTCGCGGTCGCCGATTCGGGAGGGGGACAAAGAAGGCGCCTTACCAGCTCCAGTCGCAGCCGACGGGGCTGCGCCAGTCTTTTGAGCAAAGGGTTCAGGGACGGCGACAGGTTGAGCTGCGGGGGGAAGTGAGGTACGAGGATGAGCGATGGGAGAATCAGCCGGGGGCTGGGCGCGAGTCTCTGGCTCCTCGCGTTCGCCATCGACATCTTCGTCGCCGTCAGTCAGGCTGAAAGCGCCAAACTTGACAGCAGCACGATCCACGTCGCGGTTGCCCGGCATGCGGACGGCCTCCTCCTGATCCAAAATCCTACGCTGGTAGCTCGGGGTCCGGACAGGCCGCTCGGCCGTAGCTTTGATCGCAGACGCGGCGAACCCACTAGCCATGGGCCGATGCGCCTGGTGCTGCTGGTGAGCAGCCGAGATGGGCGTCGCGGTGGCACTAACAGGGCTCTGTCGTGGATCCCAAGAGTCAGCAGCGGTGCTTGCGGCGGTGCCGGTTGCAGGCGGCTGGGACACGTCAACAACCTGTTCAAGATTCGTCTCGGTGAGCTCATCTCTGGAAGGCAGTAGCAAAGATTCATTATCGGCAGACGACGAGCTCTGGGCAGGAACGGCGCTCTGAGCCACCGGGGTGGTCTCCTCCTCCAGCGTCTCAGCCGTCTGATCATCGGGTTGCGAAACTTCGGGTATTGCTTGGGGCTCAGGTTCGGCGGGTTTCGGGATGGGAGTTTCTTTGGAGGCGGCAGGAGGAGGAGGCTTGGGAGCCGTCGTCTGGCGTAGCATGCTCGCCCAAGTCTTGGCTGCTGGCGCTGCAGGCTTGGAGAGTTCGCCGGGAACAGATCTATCGGCTGCGACTTGCACTTCAGGCTTCTCGATGCTGGTCTGCGCATCGTTATAAGCTGCAGATTCCTCCGTCGGGACAGAGAGCGGCTGAGACTCCTTGCGAGGACCGTTGCCAGTGGGCTGCGTCGATCGACCGCGAGCAGAGCCGCCGCGTCCGCCTCTTTCCGAGCCTCGCCCTCGGCCACGACCACCCTCAGAAACATTGCGACCACCACGGGGAGCACGAGGAGCAGATATCTCATTAATGGTAGGTGTGGCACCGTCCTTGACCTTTGCACGAGCTGTTTTTTTGACCTTCGAGACCTCGCCCCATTGGGAAATTGTGCCTGCAGAAAGAGACGTGTAAGCTACGAGCAAGCTCTTGTTTCATGTGTGAGAGAAGCTTCGGAGGTAATGGGCAGGGGCTGGGCTGTGGCTGGATCGGCGGCGATACTGGAGCAAGGTCCCGTGTTTGCAGCCCGCGGGGTGAAAAGCTCTGGGTGCTTCTGATGGGGTTGGGAAGGAGAATTCAAAGCAGTGAGAGATGGTATGTTGAGGACCCTCCGTCGAAGCCAGTGCCCGAAGTATGCGGAGGCAGGTCAAGGTCGAGTTTTTACGCACCTTCGGCAATGCGCGCGACAGCCTCATTTTCGTCGCCTTGTGTTTCCTGAAGTGCAAAAAGAACGTCGGCCTCGGACCAATCAGGAAACATTTCGCGGATCACAGCCGTCTTGTTGCCATATTGTTTGCGAAGCTCGGCAAAGTCACCCTCGTCCTCGAATGCACCGAGAGAATCGTCCTTGTGATCTGATCTGTCGCCATTAGTTCTAGACCGGCCGCCCCGACCGGTGAAGCCTCCTCTGCCACCGCGGCCAGAGCCTCTGCCGCGCGAAGCGGACGACCGTGATGCGACTTCGGACATGGGAAAATGACTTGTTGTGGGTTGCGATGGAAAGAGATGGAGTTTTTTTTTTTCATGCAGAGCTCCGGCGGAGTCCAAGCAGTGGTCTGATCAGGTGGCTCTGCAGTTGAAGTTTCGAGGGGGGGGGCACGGGGAAAATGGGAAAAAAAAAAAAAACTCTGAGGCCGCGAGGATGAGGATGGAGAACGGAAAGGCGGCTGAGGGCCAAGTCCGCGACGTAAAATTAGTCCCGTGGATGAGGACAGGTTAATGTGGTGAGAAGGGGCGATGAGCGATGTGGAGGAAGGAGGAAGCAAAATCAATGGAGGCCGTTAAGGGAGGCACCAGGTCCTCCTGTCTGGAAGCAGCCGAAGGACAGGCAAGATGCGGAGGGCTGATTTTGACTCTGAACGGCACTAACGAGGCACCCGGCGACCAGTGAAAGCTGTGAATGGGTGGGTGGTGTCCACTGGCACAGCGCCCGCCTCGCTGTGCATCTCGGGTGTGCGCCAAGACGAATGGGCTGTGAGGGCTGGGCTGGGCTGGGCTGGCTGGTGTGGTCCCGAGGGAAGGGCGTCGTAGGGGAATCGAGCCCCGGGGCGCGCATGAATCGGCCCCCAGACGGCCTGGGATTAGGAACCTGTCTTGTCCGCCCGCCCGCAGATGACACATGAACAAGTGCTACATGGCCTGCCTACAAAGCAGCAAGGTTTCGTCTGTGTCATGTACTCCTCGCTACGCCCTACACATAATGGTCTGAAATAGATTCCTGCGTTCCTCGGGCATCGTCGTCTGCGAGCAGCATGTCAATCAAGGCTCGAGGTAGGTATCTTGCTTGGCAGGCTAAGGGATTCTGCGATGCCTCCGCCGCCGCTGCCACACCCGGCCTTGACAAACTCCCCAACCCAAACAAAGGGGAAAGAAAACGCACTGACGCCCGAGTGCCACCTCTGCTGCAGTGAGCCCGCGACCGCTCCAGCTGCAGGCAAGCGAGCTCACCCCCCCGCCAGCAGGGCATGCGAGCGTACGCGTCTCCCCATCGTGGTCCGACCACTCACACGACACAAGCTTCGATCTGCTCGGGTACCACAGGAGCTCGAGCGACACAAACCTTGTCCGGGAAAAGTCGATGCGCATTGCATTGCAGTTCGCTTCCGCAAGAGCTCCATCACATTGACTGACGGCGGAAGCGTTCGCTCCAAGCTGCCACATTCTGGCGCAAGCTCTGGAAAGCTTGGCCGCCATCATCGCCAACGAGGTACCCAGTTCACCCAAACTAGCTCTCTCTTCGCGAGTGAACAATGACACGGGAGGGCCAATGTCATGTCATGACTCTCGACTCAAGTCTGATTTTGAGATGGGCTCCGTGCAGGACATTCCGGTGTCGTGACTCTCAATGCGGCCGTCTGCACTCACCGTCACCGCGCCGCTCTGTTCGAGTACCGCGCCAGCAGTGGAATGGACCACTCAATGGCAAGGAGGCCCCTCCCATGTTTTTCGAAACCCGGCGCTGCTGGTTCTAGCAGAGGCCCGGCTGGCTTTCAGCTTGCGCAGCGCACCATCCCGGCGGAAGGCGTCATGCACGATGCCCAGTGCACTGCCAGAGCTCTTTGGGCGTGGGAATTGTTCTCGGCCGTGTGCGCTGATGGGTAAGGCGGAGCGTTATATTGATGCATGTACCTACCCGTTTCGGCACCCTTCCACGTCGGTCGCAGGCAGTCTGCGTCTAATAAAGCATGCCTTCCCGACGAAGCTCTACTCCCCCGGTGACAGCAAGCTAGCTAGCTTTCTGGTCCCTGCATGGGGAGAAACAGGTCCCACTTAGCTTCCGCCCGCCTTACGGCATTATGTCCTCAGGCGACCAGCTTTGCAGCTCGGAGAGACGATCAGGCGACCCAGAACGTCACGTGGCGACGGGTAGGTGATGGTGCTTGGTTGACGTCAAACCGTTGCAGAGGTCGTTGACCAAGACTAAACCAGACCGTTGACGTAGATGCGGCGATTGGATCGCGACGTCAATATGGAATAAGGGCATCAGCACCGTTTCATTCAATCGAACTCGGCAGGCAGGCCCGGCGCAGTCGATTGACGCCAGTGAGAAACGTCACACCATGTTTTCGACCAAATCAGCGCAGTCACTGCGGAATTTGTTTGCCGGCTACCACGAACCAGCCGGGTTGTCGAAGCAGCAGTCTCAGAAACTGCTCGAGGGCCTCAAGACGTCCTTTCGGCAGCATCTCGAGCGCGAATATGGCCGAACTCCTGGGCGGCCTGCCGCCGTCGCCAGCGCCCAGAGTCGCGCATCCGATGCCCATGACCAAATCCGCCACTCCGCCGCCTCCCAGCACCTGAAATCAGTCCTGTCCAATCCTCTCTTCAGCTACAACAACAATAACCACAAACGGACCGACTTTGGCTCACAGGCGACAGCTACAGCGGTAGCCAGGCGTGATCCTATGGATGTTTTCGACCATGCTGTCGCAAAGGGCATGATGACGCTGAAGGCGGCCACGGGCTGCCTCACAGCCAAAAGACAGATGCTATCGGGCGTGGATGTGGCCTCGTCTCAGACGGCAGCACGAGTGCTGCGGTGGCTCAAGCATGCGGGCCTCGAGGCAGACTTGCGGTTTCTCGACGATCGGCTTTTCGTCGGCGCACTGGTTCCGCTGCTCATCGCCGAGGGCCTGGAAAACGTGGCATGGGAGTGGCTGTCTAGAACCGTGGGGGAGGCGCAGCCCTCTTGGTCCGCGGACGTGCGATCCAACCGCACGAACCGGCTGCTCATCCAGCTCGTGCACGCGCAGAGCCAGCCCGAGAGCAGAAATCTCGACGCCGCCTTCACGACCTTTCTGCACGCTGAGCAGCTGCTGCAGAGCAGCCCGTCCTTCCAGAAGTGCCTGGTCAAGGCCTGGCGGCTGGTGTCGTGGCTCTCCACGGTTGGATCGTTCAGCCGGCCCGCGCCCTCGGAACAGTTGTTTGACGCACACGTGGCAACGGTCGAAGTGCTGCCCCCGGCACTTGATATAGAGACCGCGCATCTTCATCTGCGCCATCCCACAAAGCCCAACCTCGCACCTGCATTGCACCTGTTCCATGACAAGAGCAGGCTCCAGGGCGTGATACAGCGATTGCCCAGGCGTTCTTCTCATAACGCCAATCCCGAGGCGGCCGTGTTCGAGGGCTTTGACCCTATCCGCTGGCTCGCCTTTCTGGGCCAAGACACCATCAGCCATTTGAGACGTTTGGGGCGAGAGAAGGAGGCGGACAGTGTCATGGCCCTACTGCGGTTCAAACTGACCAAAACTTGGCCGAATCCAGCGTGATCCATTCCGCTCCGCAATATCGGACATTTGATTCCCTGAGTCCAGATTCAGAGAATATAAGCTAGGCGTCTGGATTGTCCCGGCGCCTTTCCACGCTGGGGACTGCAGCGCCCGACTTTGTGTTCCGGCTCAGTCTCATCGTCAAATTGGGCGGCCGAAGCCGGCATAGCATTCATAACCGTGGGAGCTGCCGACGCTGATAGCACCGTTTACTCGGTCCGCTCGACCTCTTCTAGCGTGAAGCGAGACGAATGCCAGATTAAGAGCTATTTTTCACGTGGGTTTCTGTGGCGCCCTCCCAGCAATGCGCGGGCAACCTCCGTGGCCACTGAGTGATTCGTGTACGATTCACAATTTGCAAGATTCATCGAGTGTAGACGGACCACAAATCGTGGCGGGCGACCCCCGGTTTTCAGGCGCAGCGGCAAGCTCCGAGCCGGGAAATTTTGGGATCCTCACGGGCTTCGACTTGTTTTCCCCTTCCTCAGCGCCCTTTCTCAAACTCCCAAGCCACGTTTCTTGATTAGCCAGAGAGACTTCGCAGGTCCTGGTCCTGCTCCTGGCCCTGGGTCGATGAAGAAATTCCCGCATGTCCTCGACTTGTGTCAGAACGTGTGCGACGGCGCCGTCTTGCTGACCGCAGCAAAACAAATCAGCATGTTATTGAGGCAGTCGGTGTGCTGGAAATCTTGGGACTGGTGCTGATTGCATGACGCTGTCCGGGGAAAGAGAATCCCCTTCATCCTCTCGACCGCCGCGTCGTCGCGGCACGCCTACCTGGTGCCGCATGGCGCATGGCCTACGTGTCCAGCATGACACGGCAAAACAAACAAAGCATTCTTTTGAATCACAGTGTAGGGGAGAAACAGCGGTGGTATGGTGCTGGGTGCCGCAGACATGGCTGCCGGGACGTCATTGCCGGGCTTGCGTCTCTCGCCAAAATCCCTCCACCATAGTGATGCAATATACGTCGCTGGGGTTGGCACTGGATTGCGCTGGCTGGCTGGCTGGCTGGCTGGCTGGCTGTGTAAACTCTTGCATTTATCATCAAAAGCAGTAGAATAAGCTGCCGAGTCCGCTTGCTTAAATAAAAAAGGTGCTGCTAGATTCAGGCTCTCGCACAACGTATAAAAATCCCTCCTTGCTCAGGTGGCGCACGGCATACATGTCCCAATATCCAACCACGCATACAAGGCGACAGCTTGTCGCAGCAGTCATGTCTCATCTCGTAGCCTCTCTAATCAGAGTCACTGTCATCCGAGCTGGGAAACCCCTTGAACTCTTCCTCCTCGGACTCTCGCTCCGTCTCCTTGCCTGCCCCCACCGTCCGTTTAGCCTTCTTCTTTCCAGTGGAGCCTCCTGCCTTTACATCTCCGTCTTCGTCATCATAGTCGTCGTTGTTGCTGTCGTCGTCTTCATCCAGCTCGTCAATCTCGTAGGTCCCAGAGACGTCCCACCGGTCCCCCTTGGCGTTGCGGCTCACGTACTTGACGAACTTGAGGGTGCCGCCGTCGCGCAGCACAATCGTCAGCTTGTTCCATGACGCGTTCTGGAAGAATAAGACGTTGTCGTCGTCGTCGTCGTCGTCCCCGGTCTTGTACACGGCGGCGTCCGTCTCCGCCACCTGCCCGTCCTCGTCCTCGGCCATGTAGACTTCTTCTCCGCCCACTGGCTCGCTCTCCTCATCTCTGCCAGCGTCGCCGCCCCAGCCGGGCGTCGGGGTGATGCCCAGACCGACTTCCAGACGGTGTTTGCCGGCGTAGCCCGTCGCGAGGGTGTAGTCGCCGCCGCGGCGGAAGCGGCGCGCCAGCAAGTCGTGGCTCCGAATGGTGCACCCCGTGGCGAGGCGCAGCCACTGCCGAAACTGGCGGCTGGGGAGGAGGATGTCGACGAGTTCGGTGATGGGAGACTCGTCGTGCGCGGCGCGCAGCTCGCTGGGCTGCTGGTACAGATAGCGATGCTTGTGGGGTGGTTTGGCGACTTTCCAGTCGGGGGGCACCACTGCCGCCGCCGCTGTTGCTGTTTGTGCTTCCGAGCCCGACGCCAGCGAGGATGGCGAGGCTCGCTCTTGCGCCTCGATGTGGTCCTTGAGACGTTTGGCGAACTTCTTGCAGAGGATATCCGCCAGCGTGATGCTGGACATTTCGCCAAACTGGCGGGATACGCGCTTCAAGGTCCTTGGGGTCAGGTACGTGGGCGCAATGTACTTGAGGAGAAACTCCAGGTCGGCCTCGTCGAATGTGTCCTCGTGGCGGGTACCGTCGACAGGGATCGGCTTGGCCTGGGGTGCGTCGTATTGTGCAGGATTGCCCTGCAGCTGCATCAGACTACTGTTCCTGGCATTCTTTTCCTCTTCGCCCTCAACGAAGCCCTCCTCGCCGGCCTGCGGAATATGGAACCATCCGCTGATGGCCATGCGCACGCGCGCGTCGTACATCTCCCTCTTGACGTGGTACACCTCCTCGACGTCGTGGAAGCTCTCGCCGGGCTGCACCGCGAAGAAGCTCAGCTGGTTCCACGCGGGGGGAATAGATTTAACAAAGTCCGGCAGCGGCGTCTTGGCAACCTCGTCGCCGCTCTTCATCTCCTGCACGGGGTAGAGTCGCAGCGCGCCGCCCCATTCCGGCTGCCACGGCTTGTCGGGGTCCGTCAGATACAAGATGTAACTGACCCTCCGGCTGCCGATGACGTCGTCGTGGCAGAGCAGGAAGCAGCTCGGTATGTACACATTGAGGGCCATGTCGGTTTTTTTGCCGCTGAGGGGGCCACATGCCGTGATGCTGGAGACGTAGTTGCGAAATGTATCCGAGTAAATGGCGTCGCGGAGAGCCAGCAGCGACGGCAGCTTGGCCAATGATTCGTCATCGAGGCCGTCTAGATTGGCCAGGTCCCCGGACTGGAAGATCTTGTAGATGTCCGTCTCCTTGCGGGTGAAGTGCAAGTTTTCGCGCACTTCATCGCGCACCGACCGCAGCAGCTTGTCGTCGACGAGCTCGTGGATGACCGCATGCTTGTACGGCGTGGAGGCTGCGTACTCTTTGGTGTAGGTCTCCAGGACTGCCTTGTCAAACAGGCCTCTGCGAAACCGTCCACGCGCCTCTTCTGCAGACAGGGCTACTCGGCAGTCGGCAAGGTCAGTTGAACCACCAACGACATAGCAGTGTGTAGACAGCGGGGATGAGGTAGAAAGAGAGATCTCGCGGAGGGCATGCAGGCCCAAAACATACAGTGCTTGGCCTTTTTCTTGGGAGCCGCCGTGCTATTGGCCGAGCTCTCTGCCGGGCTCTCTGCCGGGCTCTCTGCCTTTCTCTTCATACTTTGAGAAAACCAAATCACAAATTACAGAAAAAATGGGCGAGCGGACTTGGTAGCTGCAAGTCTCGCGGGCAACATCAGCCAGAAACCGACCGAGTAATTCCAATCGACGAGGTCTGCAAGATCGATCACTAGTCTAGGAGAAAGAGAAAAAAAATCATGACCTGCTGGCGGGTCTTTCTTTTTTTCCTTTTTCTTCCCAGAATCTTTGAATGGGATTTTTCTGGGGGAGAGCTCCGAAACAAGCGGGCCGATGCCGACCAGAGCGCCTCTTTTGATGTGGGTCGTCACACCACCTATCCATCCTTTCTTCGATCATTCCCTCCCTTTTTCCCCACCACGCCAGAGCCGCCACCTTCCAATGCCGGAAGCTGGGCAGGCGACTGCTGGATGGACGGAAATCTGAGGATGGCCTTTTATCTTTCTGGCGTGCATGAGAGACAGAAGAGAAATGGGAGTTTTAATCACAGCAGCAGTACTTGAAGCCGAAACAAGAAAAATCCCCATGTCTGTCTTACCTCTGTCATCTTTCTCATGCATCCCGCAGATGCTGACCAGCAAAGCAACAAAAAGCGCTTATGTGTGCACCGAGTGGTTAGGTGCGGCGCATGTTAGCACAAAGAAGGGAATGGTTCCTTGTCATGGTGCAAGCTTGGGGTGTGCTGAAACACACACGTTTTGCCGCGCAAGCCAAGGTAAAAATGTGTGTACACGTGTGTCTGCGTGTGTTTGCATGTATGGGCATTGGTGCATGAGTGTGTGTCAGTCAGTATTTGTGCAAGTGTGTTGTGTGTGTGTATGTATGTATGTGTGTGTGCTACCGGCCTGTGCAGGCGAGCATTGAAACGCTGACCGCAATAAGCCTGCTTCGTTTCTCTGCACACATACTCGTCGCGGCGATTGCCAAGATGCTAAATTTGGCTGGCTTCCAGCTGGCACTCTCTCCTGGGACCGGGGGGTGAGCAAAGGACGGAAAAGAGAAAGCATCACCATCGCGCTTTCATGCTAGCGCGTACACCTGCCCGGCCAGTGATCGACATTGCCAAAAATATCCTCAAGCGGTGGCCGTGAACGTTCCGATACTTTACTCAACATTTCGATGAGACACACCAGCGGCAATGATAATGGAGCAAGTGACACCAGCAGCATGCTTCTCCTTCGCCATTGGTTCGATGCCGAGCAGCCTGCGCACTCACTCGCTGGTGGTGCGCGACTCTCTTATCTTATCGGCCGCGAGCCAACAATGTCAGGCCACACATGTCAGCAGCGGCGAGAAGGCCAACATGCAAGGACGGCGATGGAATACGTTTCTGTGCAGAGTGGTGCCAAATGCAAATGGGCACACCGGGCCAGGATGAAATCGAACACGCACGCCTTCTATGTCTACGCTGCATCTGCATACATATGTGTGTCTGTGTGTACTGTCCAAAGAAAAAGGGAGTTCACAGCCTGCCGGACCTCGAGTCTACAGACTTTCGCAAGGTCGAAATCACCTCGGCTGGGTCTTTTGCGCCGAAAACGGCGCTGCCGGCTACAATGACGTTCGCTCCGGCATCAGCGGCTTGGTCAATTGTCCCCGGCCCCAGGCCGCCGTCTACTTCGATATTCAAATCCGGGTACTTGGCTCGCAGCGCCTGCACCTTTGGCAGCTCACTGGCCATGAATTTCTGGCCGCCAAACCCAGGATAGACCGTCATGATGAGAACCATCTGTACCGCGCCGTCAGCTCGACATTACTGTGTCTGTAAGGAAAGGTCAAGTGAGGAGGGGCGGTGAAGGGGGTAGGAGAAAGAGTGGGCGGCGGCCGAAGAGGGGGAGGGGGAGGGGGAGCCAACGCACGTCAGGCTTATCTCTGGGGTCTTGAACCTCTAGAATCTCCCACAACACGTCGACGGATGTATCAGGCTTGATAGCGATGCCCGCAAGGATGCCATTGTCGTGTATGTAACGAATCAGTTCCTTCGGGCTGGTTTTGCTATCAGATGTGTCCTCGGGGTTCTCAGCGGCCGTCGAAAATGCCGCCTCGTAGTGGAAGCAGTACAGGTCGCAACCGGCCTTCTTGAATTCCTTGACCCATTTCTTGGGCTGAAATTTCAAACAGAGCAGCAGTCAGCACGATACTTTTCTCTGGCAAGAGTTTCGCTCCGGGGGAATCTGCGTCCGCACCACTGCCCTGCTCAGGAATTTACCTCTGCAATCATCATATGGCAGTCAAACGTTCCTCTGCCGTGATTCTCGATCGGCTTGTCAACGTGTCTGCGAATCTTGGCGACGACCGGAGCACCAAACGTAATGTTGGGAACGAAGTGGCCATCCCTATGTTCGTTTGATCTTTAGCTGCGGTACCAGGGCGTTTTGGCTGGGACGGCTGATCAGACAAACATGATGTCGACATGGAGCCAGTCGGCGCCTTGGTCCATGGTTCGAGCACAATCCTGGCCAAGCTGGGCAAAGTCAGCTGACAGGATCGAGGGCGCAATGATTGCCGGAGGTGCCATGGTCGTCGGTTCTTCTTGTGATGGTAGATCGATTTGAAATGTTGTGGTCTGAGCTCCGGCACAGGAGGAGGCATCCCTTCTCTCGGAGCTTCGCGCTCTGTGATGTCAGTG
>JAPFUF010001201.1:0-16185 GCA_030780645.1 Aschersonia sp. MBC 508 | reverse complement strand
TCCCCCTACTAGCGAAGAAAGAAGCAAAAGGAAACGTGAGGCATTTGCCGGGCCCGAAAAGCCTCGGTGCAGCAAGAAGCCCAAAAAGCTCGTCTCGCAGGGGAGAGAGAATGTGCGCTAATGCGTCTTTCACCGCCAGCTACCAGTAGGACGAGGGCGAAGGCAGTGAATGAGTTGCATCGTGTGTTGACTTGACCCTGCAGCATGCAGAGCGCGGAAAACAGCGCGTTCCTGCAGTCATACGCTAGGGCTAATGCAGCTGCTGAGCCAGATCAAGATGCGGGACAGACGCAGTCAGCGAAGGCGCAGCGCAGTTGGCTTCAGGGCCTTGACCTTATTGGCCCCGATTCAATGTATCGAGGTCTTCTACAGGGTTTCGTGCGTTGAAGATCCACCGTCGGTAGGCTTTGCCTCTCCAGACGATGATGACTAGCTTCTTAGAAAGCATGGACTAGATGCTGTGAAACTTCGGTGCAGACCAAATGAGATTCGTTGCAACGAAGCGCTCCGGCAGGTATGGGGGAGGATTGGGCATGCCTCGCTAATCTTGACGTTTTCAAGCGTGGGCGGTCTGCGCGCGTACCCCAGTCGGCACTCAAAAAGTGACAAAGTAAAGTAAGCTGGCTCCACGAGTCGATTCGATGCACCGCTTGCCATCGTGGTTTAAAAAAAAGAGGGGGGGGGGGGCAAAAGTCCGAGCAGGGTTGACCTGCAAAGTTCCCATCACAAAGTGACGGGGAGAAAGCAATTCGGAGAAAAGCAGGAAGGGGGAGGGGCATGCCCGGTGGCACTTTGGGCGCAGGAAAGTGACGGTATGGCGCATAGTGCCTACTTAAGTAGGTTTCAGCCTCTTGCGAACTGTATATTCAGCCTGTGTGCTCGCCCCAGCGTGACTTTGTTCTGAATCGCGCGGTCCTTACATGTAAAGAGTTTCCTTTGCGAGGACGTCTGGCAATTTATGTCCCTGGCCCTCTCTCATCCGAACAGAGTGTATGTGATGGTCTCAAGCAGGCGGTCGTATTGCAGCCTCTGAGTGCAACCTGGTGATCTTGCCACTCAGATGCGATTTGCATCCTGGCAGGTTCAGAAACGGAAAGCGCAAGCGGCTTCTATGGAGAGATTTACATTCGGTACCCGCGCGTTCGAGAGAAGGCCTGCAGAAGCCCTACGGCCGTGTCGGTGACGGGTAAACACTCCGGACACCAAGGTCTGTGCCGACGGCGGCTTGAATGCTGCTATTTCCGCGCATGAGCAAATCTCCGCCCTCATTTACGTGACGCTCAGCTCTTGCCCTCCCAGTGACATCTCATGTTGGCTTTCGGCGGTGCCTATTTAGTCTGTAGGGCGCGACGAATAGGGATCCCGCCAGAACGCCACGCAGTCGTGGTCATTCATGAGAAAAAGGCAATAATGGAGCTGTTATATCGGCACACCATGGCATCCTCCATATCTGCTGGCACCGTAGTCTCGGCCTTGCCATTGGTGCGAGGGCATGTAGACGCCAAGAACCACCGGCTTTTGCGAAGGTGGGATATGGGCTTGAAGAGCAGCTGAGATTTGGCTTTGGAACAACCAATCCGATGCGTTCCGCAGGCGGCTTCGTTTGGTGCCTCGTGCTCACGATCCCAGGTCGGCTGGGGTAAGGAGTGGCGCGAAACAGACCGAGCGGGGGGAAAAGCAACAAAACGTCAAAGACTCGCGAAACGCGGGCGACGAGAAAATTGACACATCAGATGGTGGTGCACTTGGGTGCGTCCCCGAGTGCAGAAATCAGAGTCGTGTTGCTTTTCGCAGGGGCAGGAGACCTGCTAGATGGATCGCTCGCTCGCTCGCTCGCTCCTGCCTTGAACCCGGGTGGGACTTTTCTTGTGGGCGGCGGGGAAGGATTGACGCGGAGCAGCCCGAGCAGGCCAGCAACTCTGCCAGGCTATGCTGTCATCCTGACAGGTTGCCTCGCCCCGGCCAGAGCACAGCACATGGGACGACCCTGTGCGACTGTCTTACATGGCAATGACTGGCCAAGAAGACGCGTGCTTTATGCGAGCAAAGTCTCGCATATTTGCAAATCGACACCGGGTGCCGCTAGGCGAGTCGGCTGGCACAGAACAAAGGTGCACAACGTGGACAATGACAACCAGCTCAAGCTGAAAAACACGAGGCTGTCCACCAGGTACAAAGGCCTTGTGCAGTGTGTCAGTCGGTACATACAAGCGCCCTTCGTCCCGGGTCAGCCATTAATTACCCTGACTGCAAAAGTAGCACATCCGGCAGCTCCACAATTCCGATGCTCGAGTTGGTTTTGCTCTGAAATGGAATGCGTCTGAGGACCGGCCCCATGCCTGTCTGCTCTTCGGGTATCGACAAACTTGGAATCAGTTGCACCAACTGTTGTGTTTGAGGGCCACGGCCAATACGAAAGTTCCACAAGCAAGGCGCTTCTTGACAAAAAGTCAAACGTTGGACGATGACGGAACTGAGGCATCCAATGGTTCACGCTGCCGCGGCCATGAGTCGGGATCCCCGGACGTAGTGAGCGCGTAAGCTGAATCTGCCAGGCCAGTCATGCTCGACGACAGTGGGCTTGCTGCTGAAAACGGACGCGACAGCAGCGCTGCATCATGGAAGCCAGGGCCCGTATCCATCGACATCGCACAGATGTTGGGGACGACGACATCTAATATTGAGGGCCCAGCATCGTGTCAGCTTCCCGAAGACCAAACGAACCTCGTTTGAAGCATGATTTCCGAAAGCTATTGTCGGACAGCGCCAATTTCTACGGCTTATCGGGCGACAGGTCACAATTTGCATCTGCACAGGTCCACGGGTAGATTTATGCAGCCCCATGTTCGTCATTTTCTTCTGGATCCCATACCGCTCCTGAACGGTGCAGTTGCAGAGACCGAGAGACTTTCTTCTGAAGCATCACGGCGTGCCTGCCTTCCCTCTCAGCGGGCACGAAGATGAAGCAGCGGATTGCGTCACTTCAACTGTCAGGAGCCTGCTTGGTCAACCTCTGTCCGTGTGCGTCCAAAGCCGCTCCCCACCCTGGCCTGCTACTCTCGATGTCACCTACAATGCGTTCATTAGCCGAAAAGGCGAGGCGAGACTCATCATCACACGCTGTTGGATCCCATATGACAATGACACGATGCTGTAGTGGCTGCTGCAGACGCTCTACGTCACGGTGTACAAATTTGGTGCAAAGGGGGAAACGAAAAGGGACATAGTCTCGAGCCCGGCAGGCTTTTCGGCCCGCCTCACACCCGTGGGCTGCAGCATGTCCGTGCAGAACAATTCGGGCTGTCATCTAGGAAGCCACAGCCCCGTCATTTTCTGAAGCTAGCCATCACGCTCGATATTCATTTTGCCAAGGCATCATTCCCGTGTAGGGGGCCTTGATGTCAGAGCATGCACATTTGGTACCGTCGGGTGTCAAGCATGAAATCTGCTCTTCCAAGATGATGGTATCTGCAGGTTTGGTTTCGGCAATGCAATGCTCGTCAACTCTTGGTGGCTGTTTGTATGCGGTCCGATTTCCCATCGACAATACGACCCTTGGTTTGAGGCCTTTGAGACCCGCCACCACGAGTCTACCCTGTCTCCCATCTGCACGAGGCAAAGTTTGGGTCGCCGCGGAGGATTACGTACAGACTTCATGCGGACAGAGAACGCGGTCTGCTCACAAGCCCATCACTCATCACTTCTAGGCTCGGAGGGCTGTCCATATCCGGGCCGGGCGTCAGTCCTCAACTGTCCAGAGCCAACCCCGTTGGCTTCATGGATTTTGTTGAGCCGCATGCTGGATGACGGGTACAGCGGATGCAACGATTTATTCGCGCTGTATGCAGCGTGGCAGACGTCGAAAGTTGACGGCAATTTTCTTCATGCCGCCCCAACTGGTTCATCACTTTGTGATGTGCGGTTTCAGGGCTAGCTGCACACGGTCATTGGCACACACAGAGCTTGCCGCCCTGGAGAAATTGGGACAAAGTGGCACACTCCAGGTTTGCTCTTGGACTGGGGAGGTCTTCGCCCTCCACCTCAAGCCGCTCGTCTCCATACAGACGTCCAATCGACTCTGTGCGCCATGCCACACAATGCAACCCGACCACGTCTGTTGGCTGTGTAAAACCCCTACCCTGCTTGCCTGCCCGCTGTGGCCGTCCGCTCCCGCGTGGTGCCTGGGCGGACGGTCTAGTGCAGTCCGACTGTCGTTGTGTACCAGAAACCCGTCCACTTCAGCACATCAAGGAGGGTGGAGTTTTCGCCAGGCGGGGTGGCAATGATCATGGCTGGGGTCTCCGGGCACGCCCACACGGGGCCCCCCCTGGGATGTTTCCACTGAGCCGAAAGACTCGACCGATTGATTGGCCTTGCCAAAGTCAGCAACCCCTCCGTGGATAATGTGCCTTTGCTCTCTTCTCCTCGTCGCCAACGAAACACTGATGCTTTTGGTGGCCGTCCGAAGCCAACCAGAACCTGGGTGGCCCACCAGGACCGCGCAGACGCGTGGATGGACTTTACGCCCTGGTCCCAACTGCGCCCACATTCAATGCGGCTTCTTGCTTCGGATGGTCCTTTCGATCAAGCCCGATCTTAAAGCCCTCCCCCCTGCCTGACGCATTTTATACATATTGGTAGCATATCTAGACCCCAGGTGCAAGCCGCGATGGGGGGGTGTGAGAACACCAACAAGGGGGGCAAGAAAACATAAGCCCGCCCACTCACACGTTCAACGAACAAGAGGACAAGACATGGACGTGGACGCCCACCTCTCGCATTTTGTAGACTGGGCTGCAAGTACATTATGGCCCCTGCCACCCTCCCGGCCCTTTCGAAAAAGGCCTTGATGCGCTGCCTCTGTTTTCCATAGCATCTTGTTCATCCTCGGAGCCATCTTGGACGAGCTCTCGTCTTCCAGAAATCAACTCACCAGCAGAGTCGAGCCTGGACTCTTCGCATACACCGGTCACAATTATCTACTTTCGCTTCCAAGAATCTCATCCCAACGCCTCTAGATCCGCGCTGTGCCCGAGTCAGACACCTTCAGAATCATACGCGCTGAATCAGGCCTTGGTAGACTTGGTCCGACTCGAGATCAGGGCGGTGGGCGGTAGCGCCCAGAGTGTAGAGGTGCTCTTCGAGCGCTCCCGATACATGGCAATACTGCGAAAAACACGACTTTCAGTAGAGATCTATGGAGAAACACCGGCTCACCTGACGTCACCACCAAACATCTGCCCGAAAGAGTTGCTTCCGTTTGTAAGCAGTCTGCGGTGGCGAGCCTGGCGGTTCGAAGAGCGGCCAAGATGGTGAACCTCACGGGGGTCAATCTTTGCCCTCCGCCTTTTTTGGACTCCAATCTGTTTCCAAACAGCCGAGGATGTAATTGCCACCGCTCACATCCCTGCTCAGTGACTTCAGAGGCTGACTGCCGATAGTTGTCGATGGCCGGCTGTGCCAGAAAGTTGCCGAGGACCTCAAATGTTGTCTCCCATGCCCCATGACGAGCTGGATCTATCCAGACAGCTTCACCAAAATGACGGTATTTGCCAACTGGGTGGCAACTGCCAGCACAATATGCTGTCTCTTTCTATTGATATCGTGGGCGGCTCTTCCCACGGACAAGACCAACAGACACTATCTCAGTGTCTGCCTCACATTTGGAGTGATGATCATGAACGTAAGTCTCGTCGCACCGCTGCGTCCGGGTCCGGTCAGACACTGACCAAGGCTCAGCTCGGCTTCGTCGTACCACTAGCCGTCCAGCCCGACCAGTGCTACGACACCATCACTCCTCACAGCATGTCGAGCAGCAAGGTCTGCGGTGCTTCTGGTAGTCTCCTGCTTTTGGGAGGCTGGTGTGGCGTCATGTGGGCGTTTCTACGATCGCTGTCGCTGCACCTGCAGATCTGTTGGCAGGTCATCGTGGGACGAAACTTTATGATATTCGCTCAAGCTGTCGGTTGGGGTGTGCCCTTGCTCGGTATCACCCTGGCACTTGTGCTCAGCGGCGTTTCATTTCGTTTCGGACCGACTTGTCATATCAACCACAGGAACAGTCTCGCAGACCTCTGGATCCCGCTTCTGCTTTTCGCGGGGGCCACCGTGGTCCTGACTTTTGCCACGTTTGGATACTGCGTCAAGGTATACTTGGTGTCCCTGTACGACACCTCGGCCTCGACAGAGAATTCAGGCCTGCCACCCTACTCCAACAGCGTGCGGACCGTTTCGCCGCGCCAGGCCTACCGCCGTGTCAAACGCGTCATTGCCCTGCAGTGGCGTGGTATTGCCATTGTCCTGATTATAATCGCAGACGTCATATTCTTCTCGATTATTTTTGTGTTCCAGGACAACGTCGTGCAGTCGGTCACAGACGACCCTGGCGTTGCCGAGAAGTGGGTGACATGCCTCATCGGCACAGCCGGGAACAAGAACGCCTGTCTCAAGTACACAGACTCCATCGTGGTCAATGAAGCGACCGTCTCGGCCGTGCTTCTCCTGCTCGGAGTGAGTAGTTTTCCATCTTGTCTTTTTTTGTCGCCCCCAAATGTTTCTGGTACAGCAGCTCGTTGCCATGTGCCATCCGAGACGACGGCAACGAAGCCCCCCCCTGTGGCCAATGATGATGACTGGCCAGGCCGAACGAGTGACCAGTACGGCTGATGATTGTTCTAGTTGAATGGAATCTGGCTCATATTTCTCCTTGGACGTATCTCCATGTTCACCGGATGGGTGGACTTGGTCCGGTCGTTCTTGCCGTCTAATCGCAAGCAGAAGGAATTCGTGTCAGTGGATGCTCGTTATGAGAACAAGAAAGACCTGCGCACTCCCCGCTCATACGAGATGCTCTCGAGGGACACCAGCGCTGGGGTGACGCCACTCTCCCCAGCCCAATCACCATTATCCGGACGACGAAGCCCCGACTATTTTGGGAGGACGGCACGATATCACGCACCAACGACTTCATTCTCCAGTCCCCGGCCGCCAGCGCGAGGCTCATGGGATCCTCAGCAGACGTATGCGCGTCCGGGCATCGAAAAGCTGAATCCTCTCGGCATGAACAAAACCTGAAGCACACGAGTTCAAAGCAGGAAAGAAGAATATTGACCCGTTTCTCGCCACGAGCAGGGGACAACACCACCACTGACGGAGGAAGGCAACAGCATGGCTCGCAGTTCCGGCGGCGAGACGCCCAATACGGCTGAGCCGCCTCTGTTTCGAGGATCCGTGGCCTCAGGCCCGTGGCGCGCTGCGCACCAAATGCCAGCGAAAGCGCGCGCGCCGATCGGGGAAAACCACTCCAGATCAAATCATCTTAATGTGCATGTGACGAGACCAAAGAAGCAGGGCGTAAATTTGTATTTTCGTGATTTCAGGCGGCGGTGACGCCCACCACAGGATGGAGACTCTCTGTATCTTGCCCGCGGCCGGTCATGTACATTTCGGGTCGAGGAAAACAGAGGCAGCTGGATAATCTGGCGAGGAGGTGTGGACGAGCCAGAGCCACGCCTCGAGGAGAAGCTGGTGTGGCACAAGGGCAGCGCAGGCAAATCCAGCGAGAGTGTCATGCTGGCGGCAGGTTCTTGATTGGCGAAGATGGACTCCCATGAGAATGCGATAGCGACGCTCAAAGACCAATTGTCCGCACACGCACGTTGTGTCGCCTGGTCTCCTCCCCCGTGACGTTCCGCCGCGAGTACTCCGCACCATGGCGGGAATAATCAGATGCGGGTGGGCAGCTCAGCCCAGTGAGTGGGCTCTTCCGGGTCAGGGTCAAGGTCAGGGTCAGGGGTTGGCAAGTACTCGCTATACAGTGTGTGTAGAATCAGTCACGCCGGGCTGTGCATTGTTCGAAAGGACAGCATGGCCCTGGAGAGAAAACGGAAATGTCGCCCAGCTACCCAGGTAGGCAACAGCATATTGCGACAAGTACCTTGTGTGAGATAAAAAAGCGTCCTTTGCCTCTTCGTCGTGAGTTGGCCCTCCCAGTAACTGGCATACCCTCACTGCTGTAGTGAAAGCAGCGCGCACGGAACGCCCGGATGTGGACGGGCTTCGCTCGAACTTGCAGCGCATCAACTTTGGCAGCCGGTACTCATTGTCGCAGAGAATCACTACGTCATTCTCCGGCTTCTATTCTACACCCCTCGAGAGACTTTATCCGTCACGGGAAAGCGTTCCCCATTTCTCGACGCAGCGCGCTGTGGTGTGTCGCGTGCTCGATTGCCTCGCCCGAGGCCACTGCTCGAATCCATGGGAAACGCAATCCGGCTGCCAGGGCCCTTTACAGGCGATGCAGCCTGGGCCAGAAACCGCCAGGTCAACGAGTCCGCTCAGTGTGATGATGAAACGGAGTCGCCGCCGCCGCCGCCCCGGATCTCGCTTCCTGCGGCGACAGCGACTGCCACGGTGGATGATGCAGACACCGACCTCGAGGGGGTCAAGTCCCGACCCGGCGAGGGCCGCAGCAGCAGCAGCAGCAGCAGCGCCTGGGGCACGCAGCCGCGAAAGATCATGATGGCTCGACGACGACCACGGCGGTTCTGGATCTGCACGTGGGTCCTGGTGCTGCTGGGCATCATGTGCGGCTATTTCCTGGCGAGCGAGTGGTCCGCCAACCGGGCGTGGAAACCCGACCAGCAGTCCCTCGCATTCGCAGGCAGGCCGCTCCCGCCGCCCCTGAACAGGACGCTGATCACGAGCTACGAGCTGCCGCTGCGGACGAGCGGGCGGCACATCGTCGACGCGCGCGGGCGGCGATTCCGGCTGTCGTCGGTCAACTGGTACGGGGCGAGCGACGAGCACTTCGTGCCGGGCGGGCTGGACGTGCAGCACCGGACGACGATTGCGCGGACGATCAAGGCGCTGGGCTTCAACAGCGTGCGGCTCCCGTACGCGGACGAGCTCGTGACGCGGAACCCGGTGGTGGACGGGCGCTGGCTGCGGGCCAACGGCGACCTGGTGGGCCTGCGGGCGCTGGACGTGCTGGAGGCGGTGACGTCGGCGCTGACGGGCGAGGGCATCGCCGTCATCATCAACAACCACATCACGCGGGCGACGTGGTGCTGCGGCGCGGACCCGTGCGACGCGGGCTGGGCCAACGACGGGGTGCCGCCGGTGCTGCCCTGCAGCGTGAGGCAGACGGAGGAGCAGTGGATGCGCAACTGGGAGACGGTCATGGCGCGCTTCACGGGCGACGCGCTCGTGGTCGGCGTCGACCTGCGCAACGAGGTGCGCGGGCTGTGGGGGACCATGCCCTGGGAGCGCTGGGCGCGCGCCGCCGAGCGCTGCGGGAACCGCCTGCTCAGCATGCGCGCCGACTGGCTCGTCGTGGTCGAGGGCACCGAGTCGGCCAACGACCTGTCGGGGGCGCGCGCGCGGCCCGTCAGGCTCGACGTGCCCGGCAGGCTCGTCTACTCGGCGCACGTGTACGCCTGGTCGGGCTGGGGCAGCCTGGCCGGCCGCTTCTCGCGGCGCAGGCGCTACGAGTCGTTTGCCGAGAGCATGCGCGCCCACTGGGCCTACCTGCTCGCCCAGGACGAGGAGGAGGACGGCGGCGGCGGTGGCACGCCCGTCTGGGTCGGCGAGCTGGGCGCGCCGCGCGAGCCCACCGTCGGCGACTGGCGGTACTGGAGCCACCTGTGGCGGTTCCTGAAGAGCGTCGACGCCGACTTTGGCTACTGGGCCCTCAACCCCCGGAAGCCCGCCGGCAACGCGAGCGAGGGCTACGCCTTGCTGCGCGACGACTGGGTCACGCCCGTGCTGGACTACCGCATGAAGGACATGCAGGAGCTGATGCGGGCGTGAAAATAAAAGAAAAGAAGAAAAAAAAAAGACGGGGAAAAAGGAAGAAGAAGAAGGAGTAAAAGGCAATAACGGACCGTCGAGCGCAGCGAGGACAGCCCGCCGCAGGCGACCCCCGGTAGGGCCGCCGGAGGCATCACCAGACTTTCTGGTGTGTACATGACGGCGCAGTCGAGAGACACAGTTGGCGCCCGGACACGTGGTCGACGTTTTGGTCGCTCGTGATTCCCAATTCCATCTTGGACGCAGGACGCGTTGCACGTACATGCATGCGGGGGCACACAGGGAGAGAGAGGGGGGCAAGGCAGCAAGCAAGCAAGCCGCTGGGATCAACCCACTGGGCGCTGCGGGTTTGCCTCCGGCGGCCCTGCCGGGGGCTGGCCTCGCAAGCTCGATTCTGCACCCTCCGTCATATGATATCACGTATGAAGCTTTGGCACTACTTGGTTCGGGGTTTTTGGAAGACTATTTGTCCAGGGCCCTGGTATGGCTTCACGCGGACTGGTGGTAGGGATCACAGGCGGCAGCAAGTCGAGCGCAGCGAGGACAGCCTCCGGCAGGACCGCCGGAGGCAAATCAACAGCGGTGGCATATGTTGGTAGAAACATGATACTATAATGGCAGCAAGCAGCAAGTCGAGCGCAGCGAGGACAGCCTCCGGCAGGACCGCCGGAGGCAAATCTCCTGCCGGAGGCAAATCAATAGCGGTGGCACATTTGGACAGAGAACATGATATTATAATGGTAGCAAGTCGAACGCAGCGAGGACAGCCTCCGGCAGGCCGCCAGAGGCAACCAGCGGTCGAGGCCTCCTAAGCAAAGAGGATGTGGTATCATGGCAGTGCTGCGAGCGCAGCGAGGACAGCCCCCGACGTGGCCGCCGGAAGCAAGTTGACAGTGTTGAGAGGTTCATGAGTAAATAAGGTGCGTGTGACGGCAGCGGGGCCAGCCCCCGGCAGGAGCCGCTAGAGGCAAATAAGCGGCCGTGGCGTTTCTGGGCAGAGATAACATCACATCATATCATGGCAGTGCTTCGAGCGCAGCGAGGACAGCCCCCGACGTGGCCGCCAGAGGCAAATTGACAGTGTTGAGAGGTTTATGAGTAAATACTCTAAGGTGCGTACTGAGCGGGGCCACCCCCCGGCAGGCCCGCCAGAGCGCGTAATGGCAGCGGCAGGAGCCGCCAGAGGCAAATAAGCGGTCATGGCGTTTCTGAGCAGAGATAACATTACATCATGGCAGTGCTTCAAGCGCAGCGAGGACAGGCCCCGGCAGGCCCGCCAGAGGCAAATCAGCGGCCGTGGCGTCCCAAGCAAAGAGGACGTGGTATCCTGGCAGCGCGGCCAGCCCGGGGAACGCCGGTCACACAGGTGTTTGCGTTGGGCTGCGAACCCAACCTGAAGTGGTGGATACTGCCAGATCGAACTAAATGGAAAGCTACCCCGCTCATCCCGAGTTTGGTCAGACAGGCCCAGGTCCCCACATCCCGCACGGCCTTGACGATGCCACGGCGCCATGCGTCGCTGCCAGACTTTACTACTTTAATTAATGAACCTGCAAGAAGCTTCGTTCCGACAGCCCGCCGCGTTGCCATCGCTGCCTCATTGAACCAACCGACGCTGCGAGGCGGCGCACGCTCCCTGCTCTGACCGTTTGATGTGCCGGCTCTTCGTGCCATGACTGCCTGATGGACAGCAAAAGTCCTTCGTTTCCTCGAGCACTCGTCGGGACTTGCTATGCGCAGACGGCGGCAGATCGTGTGCGTATCGTGTCTGACTGCTCCACGTCTCGAGATTCGTCCGGCTCACTCTCTCTAGTTCGGCCACGATGCCAAACAGGCTATTGAAGATCGGGAGCGCCTGTCACAGGGCCTCCTGCCCATAGGCGCCGAGTGGCCCGAGGAATGGCAGGGCTCTGACGGCGATGACAGTGACGACGACGACGACAGCCACCCGAGGCCGAGGAAGTCCATCTTCAAGCAGATTCCGACCATGCAGGTGCTTCGAAACAACCTGACTGCCTTGTCGCACTCATGCAATGTTAGTCTTTCCATTCCTCTACCGTCGTCGCCTCAACGCACGATGCCGCGAAGCTGACGTCTTTCCCCACCCCAGCTTTACTTCACAGCGTACCAGACCAAGATCTTCGTCTACGTGCCGCGCAGTGGGCCGAAACAATCTCTGCCACGGCGACCTGATCTTCAACTGAGTTCTCGGCCAAGCGAACTGTCTCTCCAACTTGACTATGCGCATAGTCCGAGAGCATCTCACTGTTGCAATCACCTGATCGTCGGCTTCCTGGGACAGAAGGAGATTCTGCTCAGCGCCCACGATGATGGCGATGCCGTTGCTTACTACGTCAAGGACATTGCTGACTACATTGCCAACAAAGCCATGGCCTCCAAGGGCCAGAAGCGCTCGCTGGCTGCGCCACCCGTGCCGTTTTTCCACGAAAATGTTGGCCTGTCCGCCTGGGGACTGGCCATTCACCAGCAATCTCGCCTCATCGCCGTCAGCTCCAACCGTCACGAGGTGACGGTGTTCGCACCCGCCCTGGCTCCGGACGAGCCCTCGCAAGCTCGAGCGTGCGACTGCCGCGCATGCTGCAGCGGCCCAGAGGAGCGCGTGCGCCACCGTGCCCGAAGCTGGCGTATTGTCCTCGTCCTGGCCAAGACGGCGGCCAACATACCAAACATCAATTTCTTGGAGGACGAAGATGGCAACGCTGACAAGATTGCCGCCATCGACATCAAGGGCTCTCTGTGGATTGCGGACATTTGGAAACCTTTTCATGCGGCGCTCAAGGCGGCCTCACTCCCGATGTCGCTCCTCAAGAGAGGCGAAATGTTCAACAACGCAGCGCAGTAAGTCTGTAAAGAGGAAAGACAAGGTGTCGGTTATGGGCCGGGCTCTCAATGCTGATGGCTCTCTTTGTTTGCCAGCGGTTGGGGCATCCTTGCTCTGGCACCGGAGCACTTTCTCCGAGTCCGCACACCAGAAGAGCTTGTCGGCGCGTCGCTCGAGAAGATGTCCGTCATCTGCGATTCGCAAACTCACCAGTACCCCCTGCTCGACACGGGTGCTTGCTTGAGAGAGGTGCCCGACAATCCGTGCTCGGTGACGAGTCCGGCATCGGCCTTTCGTAACGGGCGTCCTTCTGCCTACGCCCTGGGACACGGTTTTGGGCACACAGACGAGAACGCTGACGGCGACAACATGGCCGAGGGCTTTGCCAATGACTCGAGTGACGATGAGGGTTCAGAACTCGGCGACTCGATTGAGCTCGATGTTTCAGGAGGTGACACGGAGCACGGGTTCGGATTCGACCACGAAGACGAGCCAAGTTCCGAAGAATACGACGATGACGAAGACGACGCCTCGGTGGTTTCTGAGCCTTCTGGACCAAATTTCTTGGCTGGCCCGTCTCCGGTGGCCGTCGAAGCTTCGCCAGCGACTCAGATGCCGCCAACCGCGGCAGATTCGATACCCCTTCAGGCCCTGCCAGCTTCCGGGTCGACCACAATTCCGTGGCCCCTGCAAATTGCGCCAGCCACTCACTTACCACCGACGGCAATGAATTCTTCATCCGCCCCAGTGCCACCAAACACTCAGTGGTCGACGACGACGGCGGCGACCTCTCAAGCACCGCCAGCGACGCAAGTGCCCACGACGACGACGAATCCGGCGGTGTTCGAGGGCTCTTCACCGGCACAAGTGCCTACATTGACGACGAATCCGGTTTCCCATGTCAGTTATCAGCCTTTCATCACGGCCACCTTTCCAAGTGCAAACAGTCCGCCGCCAAATGCAAACGTTCCGCCGCCAAATGCGAACGGTCCGCCGCCAACTGCGAACGGTCCGCCGCCGATCTACGATTTGCCGCCGCACATCTCAGAGGTGGGCATGTCTAGCGGCGTGAGCGGGCTGTACGGCATGAGCGGGCTGTACAGCGGGATCATACCAGCCGCCGCCGGCCTCTTGCCAGATTCGTTGTTCTATGCAACAACCTCGGCGCAGACTGAAATGAGCATCCAGGACTTTCTGCACAATGTCATGCAGTCCAAAATGCCCGACAAGCCGGACTACAAGAAGGCTGCCGAGGCAAAAAGAAATGCCGCCGCGGCAGCCGGGTCACCATCCAAGTGTCTGACGCACAGCGCAGACAAGGCGGCAGCCGGGCTCGACATGGTTTATCAACCACACGACGGGGCCGTGCTTGACGCGCCGCGATCCATCCGCGAAAAACTATCCTTCTTTCAGAGACCGCCAGAGTACAACGAAATTCCGGCGGCGCCACTGCCGGGCGCAAGAAGAACCATCAAGCGGTACCACGTCATCCGATTGTACGAGAAAGATATAGAGATGAGGGCGCTGAAGAGAGCCAGCAACGGGATGCCGGAGCTCGGCGTGCTGTGCCGGAACGCGCTCTCGCCGGGCCCGATTGCCGGGCGACACTTGCGATCTCTCTTCCGAGCGACGAGCCGCCTGAACATGGTGGCTCACATTCCAGGACTGCACCTCGTTGCGATTGCGTCTCCAGTCGGGCGTGTCCTGCTCATCACGCCGACGCGCCTGGTCTCCCCCGCGGAGAAAGGGTCCGCCAAGCTTCACCACGGCATGCGGGTCGACTGTGTCTTGCCGCGGCGTTCGGACGAAGCAAAATACAGGGCGGACAAGCGGCCCCTGCACGGCCTCGCTGTCGGACCGGTGCTGGACGACGACCTCACGGACAATGGGGGTGTCGAAAAGGGGAAGGGACGAGCAAAGCCAGCACGCTATCGCCTGATGCTGCACTACAGGAACCACGAAATCTTGTCGTACGAGGTCAGCAGGGCGGAGCAGACGGGGAAGATTTGCATCTTTTGAGACGAGCCGACTCAGTGGCTGGTCAGACCTGCCGAGAACACGGGCAGACTGGGCGTATTCCCGGCGAGGGACCGACGCCTCTTGGCAATTTTGCTTTTTGCATCAACGACACGACACGACAGCGTGGAATTTGGGAGTGTGTCAAGGTGGAGGACGGATCAAGATTGGGACGAGGATTTGCGCTGAGCATGGTGCTTGGGCCCGGGAGCTTGGGGCACACTGGGAGCTCCTTTGGTCGCTCGCGAGCGCGGGTCAGTGAGTTGCGACTGTTTCTTTTTTTTTTCCTTCCTTTTTTCTACTTGCTCTCTCGGACACTTCCTTTTCCCGCAGATGGCGTATGACGAGGCCCGGATGGCCGTTACGCTGCTGTGCGGGTGCTGTCTGTGACGTGCAAGGCACTTATGACGGGAGGCGTGTGCCGACAATGCACTGCCATGATCTTTTCCCACTCTCCTCACGGCCTATCTTCTGTGTGTTTATTTTCATCTTGTTCTCTTCTCTTTCCCTCTCCCTGTCTGTCTCGGTCACTCCACCCTCGTCCCCTCTCTGTACTCGGGAGGGAGCAGGGAAGGACTACGGCGCATGAAGCTGCGTGCTCCAGATTGCAACAGCACCACCAGACTAGATGTCCATCTTTGGTGCTGGTTGGTGCGCGGGTGGGAAACTCGGCCGTAGCCAGCACAGCCTAGCCTAGCACAGCTTTACGAATTACGCTTAGCTCTCGCCAAGGGGACCAAGACGAGACGAGACGAGACGAGCCAGCCCGTATGCGTGTGCATGTGTATATGTGTGTGTGTGTGTGTGTGTGTGTGTGTGTGTGTGTCACGTTGTCCGCGCTCCGTCCAAAGCCTGCGTATGTCTATCTAGCCTGTTTGCGCACCCACATGCTTGACTTTGTTTGTTTTGGACGTGTGCATGTGAGACTGGTCATTTCGTTTTAGTCTAGTTTTCTGTTTCTTTTGTTTCTGTTTTTCGTGGGGAAAATAAGGTTATCATGACGGCGGCCGATAAAGCATCCCCCCGCGTACGTAGTGTTGTGCGTATCTACCCGCTGGAAGGGGCGGGGGGCGCGTGGCTTGTGATGGATCGATCGCGCGGCGATAAGCTTGTTTCGGCGCGTCCTTTCTTTCCAGACAGCCTTTGTTTTGGGGAGGGCGGGAAAGGGAAACCTGACCTAACCTTGGCATGTGGCCCGGCGAGTGTGCTGTCTGTCGTCTTTGCCTCCGGCGGCCCTACCGGGGGTCGCCTGCGGCGGGCTGGCCTCGCTGGCGCTCGAAGGAACGGTGGCAGGCGGAGCGCGCTGCAGCACATCTTCAGCTGCGACAGCGCGCAAGAGCGAGAACCAGCCACCGGCAGGGCCGCCAGTCGTGGCATATCTCTCCCATCGTGAGCGGGCACTACAGCTGATTGCGGGCCAAGGCGACGGGACATCATCGTGTGGAAGCAGTGCTTCGAGCTTGCGAGGCCAGCCCGCCGCAGGCGACCCCCGGTAGGGCCGCCGGAGGCAAATCCGC